>CAUYPO010013123.1:0-25669 GCA_963574435.1 Cheirogaleus major
AGCCATGTGTTACCTTGAGCATCAGGCAGGAACTATGTGATCATACGCCAAGGGGGAGATGAAAAGATTCTTAACTTTTCACCCAACACATCAAAGGTATCAATGCATGATTATTTGCCAAACATAACTTTTTATTTAGAATTTTAGAGATCAAAAAGACAGAAATCACTTAAAAGTTTAAATTTAGCACATGACAAAGATACATAGTCATCCTTTATCATTCACTAAGTTTATCCTGGGCTTATAACAATTTAGCGCACATTAAATGTTGTTATAAATCATACACTTAAGATATAATAAGGCAATAGAGTCAGACACCACTTATGCTATTAAATATGTTAATAATAGCTTAGTAATAATGTTTTTTAGCAGGTGAAGACTATATTACATGAAGTACAACATGAGAAAATTTTTAAATATAAACAGTGGCACCAGAATTTGAAGTTGGCAAGGCTCATGCTATCATTAACATTTCACAGAAGATTTCCATATGCCATTTTTTGCATGTAAAAAAAAATGTCCGTAAGTGTGTTTAGGTTGGACCACACACACAGAGGGATAATTCAGATTCCCTTGTTCCTCAGACCCTCTTCTTTAACTCACTAATTAATCTACTTAGTCATCCATTATCTAAACATATATTTATGTCATTATTATATAAGGACATAAACTTTCTCTATTTAAGTCCACCTCCTTGGATTTTACATATTTTAAAAGCATTAACGTCCTACAATATCGGGCTACAGTTTTAATACTATTTTCCATTATATTTAAGGAATTACTTGGTGGGCATTGATTAGAAAACTTTAACTTCTTTGTGAGGGTTTTTGGGGTGTTTTGAGGGGTTTTTTTGTTTTTTTTCTTCTTGTTGTTGCAAAAGTCCCTCTGTCTTCTACCAGTGATTTTATTTCCCCACATTAGTGACTATTCCTAGAGTTGAATGCATGCTGAGAAGAATCAGAAAATTCACTTTTTGGATCTATATAGCATTTCCCATTTTTCTCTAACTCCTTACCTTGACTAATTTTTGTTCATAGCACTTAGCACTCCTTGACATTTTATAATAGGTCCACATCCCATATCCAAAACCCTTTGAACCACGTGTGTTTCAGAATATAATTTTTTAGGAATTTTTATAAAGGCTTTATGGTATATTCCCATTAGGGTCCATGACAGCTCTTCATGATCAAACATTAATACTTTTTCAATGCAGTACATGGATATTCCTACCAAGATGGATAAATAGAGACTACAAATAGCTTCACCTTTCTTCAGGTCAGGTTTTGCTGCCTGATGAGTTCAAGTTAGGTCAGGTTTTTCTGCCAAATAAGTTAGGAAATACCTTTTAGTTTGAAGAGCTTTTTGAATTTCAGAATCAAAGATAAGAGACAGTGGATCTATAAGTATTTACCCTTTGACTATTTTCTGTTCATACCTACAAGTAGGATTTAAGAGCCATAGATACCTGAATATTTTGTCTAACTTCTTCTTCGCTGTGTCTCCAAAGTCTACAATAATGAAAGACACAAAGTCTTAATAAATAGCTATTGAGTGAATGAATGAATGAATGAATGAGGTCTGCCATGGGAGTTCTGCCTAATACAGGAACTCTGTATTTCATGCCAGATCCTCTCCTAGGGACCATAAATAGTAATACAAAGAGTGGGGTATGGGCTATGGACTGATGCTGAAACTGAAAAACAAGACAAAATAAAACAACCCATGGAGAGAAAAGGCATTAAGCAAAAACAATGAGGCAATAAAAGATGTAAGGAAGCAGAAGCCATGAGGTAGAAGGAGAGAAGTCATTAATCGGAGGTATTAGAAATAACAGAAACAATGAAAGAAAGACACCTGAGTCCACATAATGATAGCATCTAAGACTTGGTATCAGTGACACCCTACAAATTCTTATAATAAACTAAATGATTATTATATGACTTTATTCCTTGCAACTTGAAACAACTCATACCTTAGATAAGTCACATTGCTTTTCTGAGCCTCAAATCTTCATATATTAGATGATGAAGTTGAAAAGATAATGTCAAAATTTCCTTCCAACTAAAATAATTATGTATGGCAGGAGTTCTCAAACATTAGTATGCAGACTTGCCTAAAGGGATTGCTAGAATTCAGATTACTGAACCCCACTCCTCAAGTTTTTAAGACTGGGGTACTTGAGAATTTCCTTTCTAAGATGAAGCTGATTATATTAGTGTATTAGTCAGGATTCTCCAGAGAAACCGAACCATAGGATATCTGTATCTATATCTATATACCCCATGGCCCAGTCAAGTTGACACATAAAACTACACTGATGCTTCTGCTACAGAGACCACAGTTTGAGAACCACTGGCATACTGCATAAGCAATATTTATTTTACAAGGTACATGTGAGCCATTATTCAAATTCCAGTGCCCTCTGAAAATAATTTGAGAACCATCTGTAAAGATATGTCAATGATCCTATCCACTCTTGATATTCAATTTGATTTCCAGGTCTAAAATGCATATCTTCTGCAAAAAAAAAACAAGAGAATCTCTTCTTATTGCAAAGCTGATTTAACCATGAAGCTAACATTTTTGAAATTAAATGAAACACATGCTTAATATTGTCTCACAGACACCCAGAGACAGGCCTCACAGAAAGAGAAATTTCAGTATTCCTGTTTCCTTTGGACTTACTGGTGGCAACTGCTTATTTTCTGGCAGCCAGAAGTCTTTAATTTCAAGTGACACTGCATAGCCAGTCTAAACCCTATTGACTTTAAGGCTCTCACAAAGTTGCTCACTTCCTTGGTAACAAGTCTATGCACTGAAAACTTCACAGAATAATTTTGATTGTTCTTACGAGTGTAAAAGAGAAGCTATACAGGTTAATTTTTTAACACTCAGATCAAAATTATCATTATAAAAAAAATTTCAAATGTGTAAGGCTTAAAAGTTAAGTCTCAAAAAATCTATATTCACCAAATCAATACAATAACCTCTTTGGGCATAATTATACTTCAAAGAAAGTAAATGCCATTATTCACTTGCAAAGACAAGAAATAGGTATAAATCGCTATAAGTGCTTCATACCTCACTGGAAAACTTCTTTGAAAAAATATTTTATTATCAAATGACACCTAGGCAAAGCTACCCCTGCAGTTTTCCTGCAGGAGGAAAGGTGTGGAGGGGCAGAGATAGCCTGGGGCAGTATTTTAAGTGATTGATCCATGGGTGATTAATTATCATATACAAATATGGGTGTGACAAAGCATATAAAAGGCACTCAGAGTGCACATTTGGGTCATCTGATGCTCTTCTAGAAATGAACAATGAATCCCTGAAGACTGAAGTAAGCATGGTACCGTAGTCAGGAAAAAGAAGATGGAAAAGGAAGGATTAAAAGGTTGACAGCAGGTTTTTTCTTTCTGAAGCCAATTTATTTTTCTTTGAGCTAAAAGGACTCTGCCTCAAGGCTGGCGTAAAACAGCCCTGCCAGGAAGCCACATTCATCACGCCAAGAAAAAGCACCACAAAGGAGACAGCATGATAAATACCTGGTTTTGGGAATCCCAGGATAGAGTGTCCAGAAATGAGGATAAAAATTTATTTATCTTTTTGAAGCCTGCACTCGAGCTCAAATAATATTCTCAGCAAAGTTTGCTTCAAAACAAGCAATCTATTGATTGGATTAGGGCATTAAATATATTAATTACATGATGTTCATCATAATCTAAAAGGGCTGATAGAGTTGTCGCTGATCTAGGACACACATGCAAGTTATTTGTTATGGTGATTGCTTGCTTTGCAGAGTCTGTGCCCTTGACCCAGCCCCATAGATCAGTGTCAGGCCAAGTGAGATCTCCAGCAAGGAACAACATGAACCCTCTCCTCAAGGTCAGGCTTTCAAAGCTAAAAGCTGATCCTGGATTCTTGGATCTGTCTAGCCTGGGTCTGAATTTTATCTCCAAACTTAAAAGTTGGGTGACCTTAAGTGACTTAACCTCTGGAAACCTTTACTTCTTCATGCGTAAAATGAAGCCAATTATAAGCCATGCATCAGAGTGCAATGTGAGATATTACATATAAAGTGACTATGTTTGGCACACAGTAAGTGTTCAATAAATATTACTTTCACTACGTTATTATTTTTTATTGTAGAGCTTCTCTTAATGGCCTTGAATGAACTGATTTGCCAGATTACTTCCCCATGCCATCTATTCCTTCTGTTAAACACGTAGACTCAAGCTCAGGACATTCTAAGTATTCTCAACAACAGACTACATCTTAGAAGACCTGTACAATATTACTCCTGAGTTTTATCCCTAACAAAAGTCAAATAAATTTATTCCCAAAACTGTTTATGATGATTGTTAACTGTTATCAAACATTTGTAATAAGATGTAAACTTATGAAAGATAAAAGCAAAACCAAAAAATTATCTCTGTGAGAACTAAGTTAAATACTTTGAATATATAAGTATAAAAACAATTTCTGCCAAATTAAATGACAAAATTATAGAAAGTTAGAAAAAAATCACAATAATCTAGAAAGTGCTACACTCACTTTGCTTCACAGTACTTTAAGGTCTTTCTATATTTTAAAGAAGCTGGAAGTGAAAATTGTAAAAGGTACATTTTAGGTGTTGCTTATGAAAGAAAGATACTGCAGAGCTCCAATCAGCAAACCAGTATGTCAAAAAAATGCTAGCCGTGTGTCAAAAGATTGACAATGGAATGTCCATACATATTTTTTGAGTTAAAATAAAATGTTTGATATATGAATCCTCATCCCCCCCATCCTCTAAATGGAGTTTTAAAAGGTAAGTGACCATTGCTGGTCCCAGCTGAATTAGATAAGACAGTTTCCACAGCATTATGCAAATACCTTAGTCATCAAGCCCCTCCTTAAAAAATTCTGATTTTAAATAGGGAGATGTTGGCCAAAGGACATAAAATTTCAGTTAGACACAAAATTTCAAATGTTCAAAAGATCTACTGTACATCGTGGTGACCACAGTTTAACAATGTATACACTTGAAAATGCTAAGATAGTTTTTAAGTGTTCTCACCACAAAAAAAAAGTGAGGTAATACCTATGTTAGTTAGCTTGATGTAGTCATTCTATAATGTATACAAATACCAAAACATCATATTGTATACCATACATATTTACAATGTTTACTTGTCAATTAAAAAATAAAGTATATGAAAATAAATTTAAATAGGTTAAGGGAAGTAAACTACTTTAGCAAGCAGGTAAGAACTTGTTTTTTTCTGATTTACCCACAACCAAATCCAGTCACATAAAAGAGTACTTCCTGTAGCATATGGGATCCAGGACCAAAACTGTTGGCACGAAGTGGTGAAAAAAGATCAGATAGAGTAGAAGTTTTCCAGTGTTCTTCTACTAACTGACTGCCTCAAACTCATCTGGAGAGTTTCCAAAAATACAGATTCCTAAGACTCATGTCCAGGATTCTAATTTAGTAGGTCTGGAGTAGGAACCAGAAAACTGTGGGATGTTTTGTTTTGTTTCCTACATGCCTCTGTTGGGTAACTAGGTTTGAGAAAGATTGATATTGAACACTGCTGTTTAACAAAACATAATGTGAGCCACATTTTCTAGCAGCCTCACTTAAATAAATGAAAAATTTTAATAATACATTTTAATTTCTTAACATTTTATTTGAGCCGATAAGCCCCAATATTATCATTTCAACATGTATTCAACATAAAATTGTTAATAAGCTATTTTATATCTTTTTTATTTCTACTAAGTCCTAGAAATCCAGTGTGTGTTTTGCACTTAGCACATCTCAATTTGGACAAACCCCACTACAAGTACTCAACAGTCACATGTGGCTGCTGGGTACCATATTGAGAAGGGCAGATACAGAATGTAAAGGGGTAGACTGTCTTGGTGATGTAAGCTGTCTTGGTAATGCTACTATATTTTGAAAGTTCATAACCACTAAGTGCTCTAGGAAAGGAAATGGTTAGGAAAGTCAAGAAGTAGAATGAAAGGGCATGGAAAACCCAGGATAAACATGACACTTAACTGGAAGGTTTATGTGCTTTGAGTTAAGGAAGTGCACATAAATATTCAAAGGAAAATAAGTGAAAGTGATGTTCACACACTCAAAAATGGAGAAAGTTTGAGAACTCCTCTAACTACACAAGAGTAAAAATCTGTCTGACACGTAACTTCAGTTTTTAAGTGCAAAAATAGAATTCCCACAGAGTTCATGCTCGTATCTCAGAAACCCATGGGAATACGGAGTGTGGAATAGAAATACCTTTACCAAGAAAGTAAACTTCCCAGTGTAAAAGCATATAATAGAAGTATTTCCAAGTGTTTTAGGCTATGCACACATTTCTTGCATTTATCATACTATTACATTAGTGAAAACACATTTTGGAGGCTGAAATAGTAAGTCTGAACAAAGAGCTTAACATAGAACTGATGCATATTCTCCTATGGGAATTCAACTAATTTTTTTTGAAAGACCTCAACAGTAAAGTATTCTAACCAAGAATATCACAGCCCAAAATGCTGTAAATCAAATGAAACATTTGTGAAGGAAAGCACCTTAATTCCTCACGAAACACTTGTATCAATGAAAAAACAATGAGAATAGAACAAATTCAATGTCAGAGGTTAATGGAGATGTGTGAGGTATCAGATTGCAGACTTTTATTATAATACATAAAAAATTCTATAGGAGCCCAGTTTTTCATCTCAAGCCTAAAGTTATATATGAATTTATATATGAATCTAACATATTTCCTGAAATGCATTATCTCATTTTTTCCTCTCACCCAATAACCAGATAGCACAAAATTGGCTTTTAAAGCAACTATAGAGGCATTGGTAGAATTCTAATAATTCAACTTAAAATGGAATTCTTTAATATGCAAATTCATAAATACATGAAGATGATGTTAGATATCATCCATCTGGAGCTACATCTTGTACTTGTTCATCCTTCCAATAGAGGTGTTAGATTTTCACTGCTTTGTCATCTATACTTTTGCTTAGGTTAGAGTGGCCAAAGAAATTCAGGATCCAAATAGGAAATAAGCAGTAACTTTATAACTTGAGCATCTGGTTTGTATATTTATATGCACAAGTCCCAATGGCTATATATTAATGATTTAAAAATGTATAAATTTATCTGTTAACTCCTATAGGGATAGATCCAAAAAGTGTTGGAAATTCTACCAATTAACTTTATCAAAGTAAACATGCTCAACGTATCTCTTTCATAGGCTTACTATTATCAATTAATAAAGCCCAATCAAAACAATCAAAGAATCAAAATATTACACTGAGTATAAAAGTGTTAATTTACTAATATGCTCATGGTTAGTGCCATTTTCCAGATTAATTTTTATTCATTCAACTAATGTTTGCATTTTCAATATGCAAAGTTCTTTGTTAAGTGCTACACTAAGTTAAGACATTACAATAATTTGTTATGTTCGATCCATGAGCATTGAGCATACTTGTAAATACAACTGCAAAATCAATGCACACATATTTGATAAAACTACATCACACTTTTAAGACTGTGCTGATTCCCTAAGGTGCCTGCTCTCTCCATCATAGTTGAATATCATTT
The DNA here is from genome assembly GCA_963574435.1 of Cheirogaleus major. Classification (NCBI taxonomy): domain Eukaryota; kingdom Metazoa; phylum Chordata; class Mammalia; order Primates; family Cheirogaleidae; genus Cheirogaleus; species Cheirogaleus major. The sequence goes on from CAUYPO010013123.1 coordinate 7,613, forward strand.
TTTGTTCCAAAGATTCCTCTACCATTGTAGACTTGGTGTATAAATTGATTCCTAAATCCTGCAACATCTCAGGTTTATATTCTTTTCCCCCTTCTGTTTATTTTGGATTCCTCTGGCTGCATAAGTGGTCTCTCATTTATCCTCCACAGATGTCTTCCTTTTTAGAGCTATTTCCTGACACAGGTGAACTGGTGGTGGCCCATTTGTTAATCCTATTTTACAAATAAATATCATTCAAGAATCACAGAACATGCTAAATAAATGTAACAATGAAGGAGATATTTGGGCTGGAGGGTATGGATGCCAAGGAAATAGAAAAAGTGAGTTGTTATCACCTTTCTATGAACTTTTGGCTGTCTGGAGACCATAAAATTGCAGAAAGGGCATCATGAGTCTGTAAATTTCAGCAAAATATATCCTAATTCATCGTTCCACCTTTGTGATCAGCATGGATTTGGACCATTTGACACCCAGACGGCTTTATTCTCTATTTGTGGATTTCTGGTTTCAGTAAGTGTGCATGTAATATGTCGGACATTTTGCATTAGAACCTCAGTCTCCTCAGATTTGTCTCTGTATCTCTATACAAACTCCATAAAACAATCTGTAATCTCCCTCATCTTCTTTAGCTCCCCAAGCTGTTCCTTGAGTATGCCCTATATCCTTATGTCAGTCTGTGGCCAAGGAGGAAATGGGTGGCATATTCAAACTGGATAATTGAGCAGAGTTCAATAAAGGGATTGTTTACAAAAAGAGCAAGCAGAGATAGTATAGGATCCCAGGACTAGCAATAGCAGAAAACTGCTACTACTCCTGAAGAGCATAGGGGCTGCCCTACAGGCCTACAGGACTAGGCTGAACCTGCAGGAACCTGGGGACTAAACACTCTGGCCTCACCCTCTTCCCACCCTGCTGGTGCCTCTCCCTGGTGGAACACGAGGGATGCTCATGCAGCTTACTCAGGTCAGCCTCCCCCTGAAGCTGGAGAATGGTAGAGAATGGATTTAGAAAGGCAAATAAAACACCAAGCCCAAGCCTGAGATGTTATTGAAATTCTTAAGGAAAAAACAGGGCTAACATTTTCCCATTTTCTCCATGACTTACCTTCTCACTCCCTACCCAACCTCTTTCTCTCTCTCTCTGAAAAATTCCAACTCCCAGTTCAATTCACAGTCACCATACATGATTTAACAACTGCTCCTGCAGGCTTCTATCAAATCACTTCTCCACAAGTAATAACACATCTCATCTTGTCAATCCCATCAGAACCCACTAACATAGCTCTGTATACAAAAGATTTTCCCTGGGTCTACATAGTATTTACTATGCTCAGCAGAAATCAACTTAAAACTAAAATATCACTGTTCTTCAAGTTTACTTGCTATTTCCCAATAGAGGAAATCATTTCTAAAATTTTTTTTCTCCAAAAGCTCCAGCATGGCATCACCTCCTTGCTTCCCTGAAGACTCCAACCTCTAGATTCCTAGACTGCAAAAAAATCTCTCATACCTGGTTACTAAAGTGGGCATCTGATCAGTGTAGCATCGCCACTTTCATTTGGGGAAATGTACCTTTCCACCATACTAACATGGAGTTTGAGGGTGGCTGTCATCTTTTCATAGACCACACCTCCCTGACTACATGGACTGGTCTAGAGGTGAGAAAGTAACCCAAGCCGGACCAGACATACTGCTCTGCCTCAGTTAGTCCATTGACCCAATAGGCTTATTAAAGTCCTTCTGTAGAATTTTTGAACTTGAGATCAGAGAGACAAATACCGAATTACTTTCTGGTCATGGGTGTGGTGAGCTAAGCCCTGATTTCAGCCATCAGGCAGGGTTCCCATATCAGAGAGGAAGGCCTTTAGTCCCTCTCTCACTCTGTTTCCTCCCACAGGAGGAAGCCTCTGCATGCATATTTCCTTTGCCTAGAAGGATCTTCTCTTCTCTCAGCCTATTTAGTTTTTCCTCCTCAGGTTTAATATTTCTATTCAAGAATTACTTCCTCAGGAAAGCCTTCCTTACTTTTCCATTTATAAAAATGAAAATTATATTTTAGCAGAGGGAGACATATAATGCACAAGTAATTTAAATATAGGGTGTCAAATGGTAATGAGTAGTACAGAGACAAATTAAGAAAGTGTAGAATATGGAAAGGAGTCCTAGAGTATGGGAAAGGGTTGCTATTTCACATAAGGTGATCAAGAGAATTTCTTAAGGTATCATCTGAGCAGAAACCCTAGGAAGATGAAGGAGTGTGTGTGCAGAAACACAGGGGAAGACCATTCTGTGCAGAGAGGACAGCAAGTCCTGAGGTCCTAAGGCAGGAGATGCTTGGTGCTAACAAAGAACAGCAAGGAGTCCAGTGCAGCTAAAGGAAAGTGAGAGAAGAAAGTAGGAGAACGGATCCCATAGGAAGCCAACAATCAGATCATGTAGGGCCTTGTGGGCCATTGTGAGGACTGGCTTTTACTCCAAGTGAGGTGGAAATTCATTAAAGGATTTGAGCAGAGGAGTAAAATGATCTAATTTAGGTTCTCAAAAGATCCTTGTGGCTGCTGTTTGGAAGAACAGACTGTCAGCATCAAAGGTGGAAATGCTGGTTCAAAAGCTACCACAGTTATCCAAGTGAGACATGACAGTGATTTCAACCGGAATGGAAGCACTCAAGGTGCTAAGGAACCACCACGTGGTGACTATATCCTGAAGTTAAAAACAACAGGATTTGCTGACAGAGTTGAATATGAAGTAAAAGAGAAAGAGAAGAGGTAGTGACTCCAAATTTTTTGGCCTGAGCAATTAAGAAAATAGAGTTGTCATTTACAGTAATAGGGAAGAACCAAGAGTGGAGTCACATTTTCTGAGGAAAGATCAGAAGTTTGATTAGAGAAGCCTGTTAGCCGTCTGAGTAGAGATATCTAGTGAGCAGTAAGGTATATGCATCTAGAGTTCAAAGGGAAGGTCTAGAACAGAGATATAACTTTGGAAGCCCTCCATGTAGACATGGATAAAATCGCCAAGAGAGTGAGTGTGGATGGAGAAGAGATCCAGAGAGTAAAGCCTGCACACTGCAATACCCAGGACAGAGACAGGGGGAAGACTCAGTCATGTGACTAAGAAGGAGAGGCCGATGAAGCAGGAATAAAACAGAAGAGTAGAGTGTTCTAGAAGACAAGTAAAGAAAGTATTTCACAGAGGAGGGAATGATCAACTGTCAGATGCTGCTGAGAAGTCAAGAAAGGATTAAGAATTGACCATTAAATTTAGAAACATGTAAATCACCAGCGACCTTGACAAGAAATGTTTCAGAGGAGTATTGAGAGTGAATACCTTATTGGAGTGATTTCAAGATAATTGAAAGCAGAACTAACAGTGGGGAGAAAAGATAACTTTTTTGAGGCAGTCTGCTATAAATGGGAATTAGGAAGTGGGGACAGCAGCTCAAGGGAATATGGGATCACATGCATTGTGTATTCACTCCCTCACTCTCCTGAATGTCTCCTCTTACCCCAAATCTCCATCACCTCCCTCCTTCATTCTGGCTGATGAACTTACTTTCTTATTTCACTAAGAGAAAATAGAAACAATCAGAAAGTAGCATCCCTAAGTTGCCACCACCACTTCTAACCTCCTACCCACACCCTTATGTATTTCACATGAAACAAGTTGGCTTGATTGTGTGCTTTTCTGCAATGGTGTTCAGCTGTGTGATGCAGAAACGGACCAGAAGTGTTGTATGAACCAGGACTGGGGGTAAGGATGATGAAGGGTGCTGGAGACAAAGACGAAATAATTATAAAATTAAAACTGCAATACGTTCTATTCTTTATAACTCCTGAAAGCGTAACAACTGCCCTACTATCAAGCCCGGGTCCTACCAGTCAGTAGAATGGCTCAATCTTTGCAGAGATTCCAAGATGGTGGCAGCTGACATTAGCCTTCAAGATTAGAGGTATACTCAAAATATGCAGTTTCCTGTAACTATTCATTCTACATCTTGCCTCTACATTTATACAAACCTTCTCTATTCAGCCTATATCATCCCTTGAAGTAATGTGTTATCTTTTTAATATGTTAGGTAGCTTTGTGTTTTAATTCTTTCATGGATTAGACTAAATTATAATGGGGAAAAGCCTATGTATATTCAATCTGTATTATCCACGATCTCTGTCATAGAATTCAATTATCATCTTTCCAGAATGAAGGGCCCCCATTTTAGCCTAATCATATTTGGCAGTGCAAATCATACTTGGCATACCCAATCCATGAAATATGACCGTGGTTCATGTTCATTTCCTCACTTTTTAAACACCTTTTGAACAAAACATCATATTAGCCATTGTGAAAAGCACATAAGAATATTCTCTACCTTTAAGAAAATCTTTTATCAAATATGCAATCTGTAGGCTAATGTGGGCTGCACAAATGAGGAGCCCGAAAAGGTAAGAAAGGGCAGGGGCCGAAGAATGCAAAACAAGAGACAAGATTACCTGACCTCATTGCTCAAAGACCTAAATTGTAATTGAAAGAAAACACAAAGGATTCAACATACAGAATTTTCAAGGCAGAGGCCTAGACTTTGTAAGTATTGAAATGAAATATTTAAACTTATTTTGTTTCTTAGATAACAAAAAAGAGTTCTATGTAAATATAAAGCAAAACACTGTGTAAAACACTCAGTAAGTAGTGTGCAAAAATGAATGTTCTGTTTGGGAAATGCTGCTCAGAGCAACAACGGCTCTAAATGGCCACGACCAATGCTCTTAACAGGCATGCTATCTCCAGAGGCACAAAGCGACAGTTGAGAGCTGAAGCCAAAGCAGGAGTCTGAACATACACAAACTCCCATTGGGCAGAACAGTTTTCTATAATCTTTCTAAATAATCTTTAGACCAGCTTCTATGGACCCCTTAGGACTGGGACCCTAATAAAGTCCATGGCCTATGAATGCTATTTATAAAACTTTTCTGAGAAGGTTACACAAATATATTGTCTCAAGCACTGTGTAACTAAAAGTTATAACCTATTCCATAGGGGATATCCAAGTTTTAACAGATTTTAAAACTATCTTTATATACATTACGGTTTTGCAAAGAAAAAGTAATCCAATTGTATTCTTTCAAAAGAGTATATATATTTAAATCTATGATAATTCTGTATCATCATCATAATAACCACCATCATTTATGTCCCAGACACTGGGCAAAGCACTCTATACACATCATTTCAGTTAATATTCACAAAAACATTATAAGACAGGTATGATTATTCCTATTTTAGAGAACAAGAATTGAGGTTCATATAAACTAAATGATTTCGCTATTGTCTCACAATCACTAATTGGCAAAACCATGATTCACACCCAAGCTCCCCTGACTATAAAGCTAGTGTGTGTTGAACAACCACAGTATAGATATAGATAGAAACAGACACACATAGAGATATTATTAAAGTCATTGCATTCCAAAGTTATCACTTTTCAAACGGATTGATAAAGACACTGTAACAATCTCCAATCTGATGCTCAGTGGTATTGGCCCTACAAATACACCAAGAATCTCTGTCAAATATCCCATTTTAAATTTCTTAGTATGTCAAACGGGGTCAAAATTAGTATCAGTGTCTTTGTTCACAATTACTTAATGAGGAGACCTAGTATATTGAAAAATAAAGGTAAAATAGGTTTTAAAATCAAATATGCCCTCCCCACTACTTACCCCAGGATAAACTTCTGACTGCATTATGATTAAACATCTATGGTTTTCATTTATTCAAGCTCACACTCAAGTCATTATTTCTGATATAGTAACCCTGCCAGTGATATAAGCTGCCAAGTGGTAGACTAAATTTCAGGTTCACCTTTGGGTCTCTGGCGAACCCATAAAAGCTATATTTATGTATGTGATAGCCTTGGATTTTAATGGAAAAAGGGTTAGCATATTAATAAAATGTTCTGTTTGGTTCAAATTTATGCCATTATGGAAGAGTTGCTTTCTCAAAATAGAATAAAAAAGCAATCATTGCCCAAAGCAGATTATATGCAGACATGAGGAAATTAAAGCCCAAAGGTTAATTAAAATGAGCAACAGAAATCCATATTTTAAAAGTAGGGTTTGGGAAAATATCTCCTAAACAAGACTTCTAAGAATATAGAATTTTAAAATGAAGATAAAAGCTGGAATGCAAGTCTCCAATCTAAAACAATTCTTTGAATCTTTTCTTTCTTAACTAGCATAAAAATCTAACATAGGCATCAAGAAAACTAATATTTGGGGCTCATTTTCTCCTCTTTTTCTTAAAGTTAATAAACTTTGATTTTCCAGGTACTCTTCTAATAGCTGGTTAGATTTCCTGAAGGAAGCTAAGAAAGAACATTACAAGTTCTTTACAAACAAAAGATATGTACATTTATTTACAGATATATTTTAAAAAGGCACTTCAGCAACATATATCCAGTTTGCATATTATAGATCTGTGTTCTTTAGAAGTTTCCTCCTCAAGGAGAGATACAAAATTGGATATGAAAAAGGAGCTGAGGCTTTGAGGCTCATGAATTTACCAATCCAGTATTTTTTCTGCTGCATTACAGTTATAACAAACAAAGTTATAACAAAGAAATTAATAGTTTGGGTTCATATATGTATTTTTATTGACCTGAAATCCAAGTTCCTTATTCATTATTATCAATATCTGCTTAGAAATTTAAGAATAAAGAAGATTAGTGTCTAGTGTTCATAAAAAAGTACTATTCCATAAAAAAAAGAGATTAAAAATCCCACAGCTGTAGAGCCAAGCTCTTTGTTATGCATGCACAGCTTTCTAAGTCCCATAAAAATCTCAACATCTGACCCATTTCATTTTTACAAGGGAAGGGCCTATTACACTGGAAAATATGCGTAAAAATCTGCAGCATTCAGAGGCATTAAAAAGTTTTATTTCACATTTGTTTCCTATGTACTGTACATAGGAAACAAACATTCCTGTGCCCTGTGTACAATGTAGCACCTGCTGCTAAAACTCTGCTCTCCGTCAGCTCCTAAACTCTTTTTAGAAAGGATTAATTTGAGTGACTTTTTTGAACAGCTGAAGTAATGCTGCCATCTCCTGTTCACTGAATAGAATTTTATGAAATTACCCTCCAAAGGAATGGAAAGTAGAATTGGATAAAACTACAAACCAGAGATTGTTGCTCTTTCATAAATTTTTTTAGCCATAGATTAAAACCAATTTTATTCAAATTGGCAATGTCATAATAATATTGTTTTAATTTGATATGTCTTTTAATAGAAGTTATTCAAGTGAAGTTTTAGAATCTTTACTTAAACATTAAATTGGTAGTTCACCTCATTTTTCTGAATATTGTTCTCATTATTACCTAATTTTCAATCATCTGTTTTTTATAATATAAACATAAAGCACTATAAAACTTTAAAAATAATAACTATATTAGCTAAACATTAGCTAATATATACTGTGTTAATTTGGAATTTTACCAAAGCAGATACAAGAAAATAAGTAAACTTTTCAAAAAATTCTTTTCATCTCTAAATTTTAGAATCTGAAAACATATCCACTAGAAAGTTCCATATCTTTAAATGTTCTGTTTATAGAATATAGTTTTTCCTTTGCTCTTGTTCTTGCCATAAATCATAACACTGGAGTGTTAATGCAATAATACTCCACAGATTTTTGAGAGTAGGAATTACCTTCTAGTCTAGGATGGGAATCTGTATTTTATGCTCATTCATTAAAGAGATCCTTAAGAGACATTCTCTTCTCAGATTGCAAACATTAGCAATGTTCTGCTGACAGTATCTCAGAAGAATGGATGCCTAACCAGTATTACAGTAAAAAGAAAAGCCCAATTCCCTCACCAAATGAGTGACAACAGTCCTCATTCAAAGTTATTTATAACCTCTTTTGAAAATTAAGACTAATTTATTTACTTTATTTGATGGCAAGACAAAGCAGGTAGCTGTAAATCTTTTATAAAATGTTCCTTCATCATATAGTTCAAGACAGGTTTTCTTCAAATCACTCTTTTCTGGACAAATAGCTCCCTATCTCATCCCTTTTCTTTAAAGGCATCCCATGGCGCCATTAATTCACCTGTGTTGCTCCCTTACTGAGGGACCAAAAAAGCTCTCTGTTGTAGATCCCTCTTTCTGGAGACTTTATCATTCTGTGGGTCTGGATGATATGGAACAAGTGCAGATCAGGAAAATGCTGCACAGCAAAACTCAAGTGCACAGCACTGCCAATGAATGACCTGTGGAAGATTATGTTTGTACATTTTAGCTTTAGCTTTGTATAAACAGATTTCTTCCAAATCTGTTCATGTTTCTTGTACATACAAAATGAATTGTTAGCTTATTTTTCAGGTATTACAAAGTGTTGCTGTATTCATAGCATGTTTATAGTTCTCATCACTGGTATTCTTCACCAACATACAAACATTAATTTACAAAATACAATCCTTCAATATATATATTAAATACAGAATATTCTAATCTTCAACAAAATGACAAATCCTATAATCAGTTTAACGATGTATTCAAAGGCTTCTTGGGGCATATCTTGGGACTTGGGGCTCTGTTTTCTCAGTTGGAAAATGAGGGACTCAAACAAGATCATTTCTTAGGTCTCCTCCATCTTAAAAACTCAGATTCTAACTGCAGTAGAGTCTGCAGTGGGAAAACATTGTCACAGCAGGCCTAAATTCTCCCTAGGCAAGAGAAAGCATCTTCTCCAGAAACAAAGGAAGAAAGTAGGAAGGTCACATTTTTATCAGGTCATATAATAACTTCTAGAAAATAACAAAACCAATCATGATAATAGAGGCAAGATGGCTACTGACTCTCAGAAAAGTAATTTACTACAATTGCCATTAATATTTACTTTAGGTGACGACAGTGTTTATGAATATCACTTATGTCATTATGAAGAATACTTTAATAGTTTGGTTTAATTCCCTAAATTTTGTATCATTTAGCAGTAAGCTAACTTTGAGAGATAAACATGATAGATATTATATAAACATAATAAACTTTTTTTTTTTTTTAACAGTAAATAGTCTTAAATAGACCCTGAAATTACATAAGAGTCCCTTCCTGGTGGATCCTCTTCAAAGGACTAAAATCAAACATGAAGCAATTTGGGAATTGCCTAAGATAACAAAATATTATGATAAAAGAAATGTCCATTATTTCTTTGCACAGTTATTTAATTCATTATCAAGTAACTGAGGCAGAAACCAAAAACACACAGAATTCTAGAATCACAGAACAAGATTAAAAGGAACCAGTTTACCTGATCTCCCACTCAACTCTGTCAGGTTTTGTTTCTATTAAATATTTACATGTTATTTATATGTATGGGAGGATATTTTTGCTCAGCTATTTTCCAATTTATTTAAAGCAATATAAATATTATTAAATGTATTGTTTTTCTAAAATAACAGTTTGCATCTCTCATACAAACTAGCTGCTAATTTCCAAATTAGAATGTCTTACTAGGAGGACAGAGTTAAAGTGCACAGGTAGGAAAATGTATTTTACTTTGCTGCCCTAAGAAAAATTTTCAGCACAACAAATACAAATCTGTGGACTAGCAATTATTATGAGCACTTTTCACTTCAATAAAATGCCATTTCAATTGAGACTATCTGTGATCTCCAGAGAAAAAATAACTACCGGAGTTCTGCCTAATACAATAAAAGTAGAATTGGTCAGATAATATTCAATTTTATACTTATTTTCAACTAATGATTTATATCAAGCAACTTCAGACCTTCTGAAATAAAAGCTGAATGCTGGCACTTTTTTCATTTTTTTTTAACTCAAGAAAATAATCAGTACGGAGCAAAAAAATAAATCTTTTGTACAAATTTATAAGGAACTGAACATTTCTCTCTCTCTCCCCCCCCATCCCTCCCTCACTTTCTCTTCCTCTCTTTTTCCCCCTCCAGAAATACTGCTTGCTTTGAAAATGTTACCTTCATTTGCTGCAAATAAACTTTGAACACTTACTTTAAAATTGCCATGATGCTAGGTGTACTGGCTTCATTAGACAGGCCAGTTTCTGGTCGGGTTGTTGCCCGTCACTATGATAGGAGAAACACCTCAGCAGTTTTACCACAAAATAGAAGTTTCTTTGAAGACCAGCTCATTTCTTACCTGTTTTATTTTTACTGCAATCCAACACAATAGTTTCAAACTGTAACTGAATGTTATGCTTATATCTGCCCCACATTCTATTACCCAACCACTTCCAGATGGTAGCAAGGCAACCCAAACTGCTTTGAATGAGACTCACTTCACAAGACACTAAGCAACAAGGGTAATATAACAAGAATCCTTTTTATGCCTTGATCATATTTAAAAATCTAAAAGTTTTAATATATATCATTTCCTCCTCACACAGGGCTCTGAATTCCAATTTTGCACTTTAGCATCTTTCATATTTTATCATTTTTATTATTGTAGAGTAAAATTTTCTCTACTCGTTACATGATGGAAATTTGGAATATAATATTTTGAATGGGGTGATTTTATTTCAAAATGCAGCTTGTAGGGAAAGGTATAAACGTTTTCTTTTTAAAAATTATACATGTGGTCCCTCCTAAAATAATGGCATAGCTGCATCCCTTTATGACCCAAATGTGGGTGAGTACCTCCCTGCAAGATACAACATGTACCCATTTAGTAAAACATCTGCTGACCCCTGGAATTCACCCAGTTTATCCAGCATGAAATCTAAAAGAGAAAACAAGGTTTTTAATTTCTAGGATTTTGTATGTTAATATTTTATTTTCCCCTTATGGATTTCATATTTATTTTTTATGTGAATTTTGCTTCTTTTAATCTGGTGGCAGCACTGTGAAATATCACAGGCCTTTTACTCGCTATTTCTCTAACAAGCCAACCAGGTACAAACAGGAATTTTATATCCATTTGTAAATTTTAGTGGGGGGTGGTTGAGTTGAGAGAAGGAAAAATAAAAAGGCAAATACTACATTTGTGTAAGGTTTAATTCACATCATTCGTACAATCTGGTGCTGTTGGCATATGTCTTAATAAATAGGCTTCAAAAAGAAATTATTGCAATATAAAAATAGTTTCCCTGAATTCACATGCTTTTTACTATTCCCAGGTCTCAAAATGGCTTTTAAAATTATTTTTTCAGACTCTCAGAGCCATGTACCCCATATTGTGATAGGATATGTTTCTCTGCCCTGCTCCCTAGAGTGGAGCTGGAGAGAAAGGAAGTTGAGACAGCTTGGCACCACACTGGTCTGAAAGAGGTCCAACTTGAGAGATTCGCTTTTGTTGCCAGAGGAAAAGGAACATGAGAAATTAAAGGGCAAAAAAAGGCAGCAGAGTTTAAGCCTGAGAAGAAAGCCCACAAATAAACAAATAAGCAGGTGAAACCTATTCATCCAGCAAAAAATACCTGAGTGACTACCACACCAAGCACTGTTCGAAGCACCAGGGATAACAGCTCGGAACAGTCAACGTTTCCATGGAGCTACGTTGTAGAAGTTATACTCTCCAGATGATGTCCATTTTCCAGACTAGGCCTTCTCTGGAACCTTTTTTTCTTCAGGTAGCTCTGGGCATATTCTCAATATAGTGGAAGAAAAAAACCCTAATAAAAACATAGAATCCACTATTACAGATCAAAACCTTTCCTTCTAGGAATATGTTAGAGTTGAATTTTTTTTTTTTTTTTTGGAGACAGAGTCTCACTCTGTTGCCCAGTCTAGAGTACCGAGATGTCATTATAGCTCACAGCAACCTCAAACTCCTGGCCTCAGGTGATCCTCCTGCCTCAGCCTCCTGAGTAGCTGGGACTACAGGCATGTGCCACCATGCCTGGCTAATTTTTTCTATATATTCTTAGTTGTATAGCTAATTTTTTTCTATTTTTAGTAAAGATAGGGTCTCGCTCTTGCTCAGGCCAGTCTCGAACTCCTGAGCTCAAACGATCCACCCGCCTCGGCCTCCCAGAACACTAGGATTACAGGCGTGAGCCACCAAGTCCGGTTCATTTTTTTAATTATATATGAAATAATTGTAGTAACCTCAGCTGACAAGCTCCCAAAGCACATGATGAAATGCTACCCTCCACTGACCTTACCAACTAAGGAGTGTGGATTCTGCAATACAGGCTAAAATGTTCAATCTGACTTCAAGCCCTGGGATGAGTTCTGGATACTCTTGCTTCTTCAAGACAAATGAAGATTGAAACTATCTAAAATGTGATTAAAGAGTACATGCTGACATGGAAAAATGTCCATGATACATTGTTAAATGAAAAATAGCAAGTTACAGGGCAGTATCTAAATATAATCTCACGTATTTCTTTGTAATAGCAAAAACTTATTGAGCATATCTTGAAGATAAAGAAAAAAAATCAACAAGCAAAAAACAAAACTATGAATTACTTATCCTATTAACATTTGCTGATGCTTCTAAGTATGAATATTGTCTTATAAAAAATAAGACCTTTCAAAACTAACCAAAGAGATCTCATAATGACATCTACTTATTCCTGAATTAGGACAGGAAAAAGGAAAAGGGGGGGACATTAGGAATATAGACCAAGTGAGGAGAAAGCCAAGCTGGCTTTCATCATTATGATTTACCATAGGTGTCTACTGACAATGAACCACTTACATATTTACAATTTGATCCTTATTTCATACATACATATTGCAATTAAGCAAAATTAGTAACCTTTGAAGAAAGATGAAAAACAACCAATGTCCATCAGTAGTTACTGAATTCTAATTGGTATTGCTATTATTAATTTTATTTATAAAACTTCATTGAAATATTTAAAATCACAACTAATTATTAATAGAAATAGTTATGCAAGTTAGAAAATTCCATTGTCCATTAAATTTAAGCACTTAAAATTTAAATGGTCTAAAGGCAAGGCTAATTAGTCTATATTGAGGTATTATTATCAAAAACTTTTATGAAACTAAATCCAAATGATACCTGTTGCAAAAAAACAAATGCAACCAGTGGTAGTAAACTAAAGCTCAACAATGTCCTTTAGTCTCTTATCCTACGACTAGAATTCCCCAAACCTTCAAAGAGGGTGGGGAAGGCCAGGCGTGGTGGCTCATGCCTGTAATCCTAGCACTCTGGGAGGCCAAGGTGGGCGGATCGTCCAAGGTCAGGAGTTTGAAACAAGCCTGAGCAAGATCGAGACCCCGTCTCTACTAAAAATAGAAAGAAATTAATTGGCCAATTAAAAATATATAGAGAAAAAATTAGCTGGGCATGGTGGTGCATGTCTGTAGTCCCAGCTACTCGGGAGGCTGAGGCAAGAAGGATTGCTTGAGCCCAGGAATTTGAGGTTGCTGTGAGCTAGGCTGATGCCATGGCACTCTAGCCTGGGCAACACAGTGAGACTCTGTCAAAAAAAAAAGAGAGAGAGAGAGTGGGAAAGGATATTTTTCTAGGGAGAATCCACTGTAGTCAGTTAGTGCTTCTTACCTATCTCATCTTCCTATTTTTCACAGATAGGTCCCTCACCTGGCATCAGCTTCTTACTGCCCTCTGCTGGCTACGTGTGAATTTAGGTTTTTTTTTTTTTTTTTTTTAACCAGTTGTTTTATACAAGCACAATTTTACTAGACAAGTTTGATTCAAAAAACAAAAATTTTAAAAAATAATTATATTAATGACACTCAGAATTAACTCCAATAATGTACTGTACTATTATTTCACTTCTTTAATTAAAAATGTTTTTACTACAAAAGCAATATACATTGACTGAAGGGAATAGAAAACAAGTAAATGGAAAACCTTTCCAGAACCATTAACACTTTGATGTATATCCTTTCAAATTCTCTGTTGGCATGAACCTTTACATATATATTTTTTAAGAGATAGGGTCTTGCTGTGTCACCCTGGCTGGAGTGCAGTGGCAAGATATTAGCTCAACGCAGCCTCAAACTCCTGGGCTCAAGTGATCCTCCCACCTCAGAGCCTCCCGAGTAGCTAGGACTACAGGTACACACCACCACATTCAGCTAATTTTTAGAATTATTTTGTAGAGATGTGATCTCTCTGTTGCCCAGGCTTGTCTTGAACTCCTGGCTCCAAGCGATCCTCCTGCCTTGGCTTCCCAGAGTGCTGGGATTACAGGCATGAGCCATTGCACCCAGCCTATATTCTTTTTATAAATTTTTTTTCCTTTTTTTTTTTTCTCATATAACAAATGCTTTCTGCAGAGACAGCCTATATTCTTTTATTTTCTTTTTCTGTAGTTTTTACAAAATGTTATTATACATGTTTTGAATATTGCTTTTAAAAAATATGCCTATTAACAAATGTTCTTCCATACTGTCCATTTCTATGGCATCCTAATATTCCATCATGTAAATATACATTCCACTTAATCATTCTCCTTAAATCAACAAAAGTATGAATAGCTCTGTGATTAATATACTTACAGCTACCTATTCTTTTATTTGAAATTGGTCTAATAAACGCGTTCTCTAAAGACATTCCAAATTGATACTTTATAAAGGTTCTTTCTCGGCCGGGCGCCATGGCTCATGTCTGTAATCCTAGCACTCTGGGAGCCCAAGGTGGGAGGATTGCTTGAGCTCAGGAGTTCAAGACCAGCCTGAGCAAGAGTGAGACTCCGTCTCTACTAAAAATAGAAAGAAATTACTTGGACAACTAAAAATATATAGAAAAAATTAGCCGGGCATGGTGTCACATGCCTGTAGTACCAGTTACCCGGGAGGCTGAGGCAGGAGGATTTATTGAGCCCAGGAGTTTGAGGTTGCTGTGAGCTAGGCTGACGCCAGGGCACTCTAGCCCAGGCAAGAGAGTAAGACTGTCTCAAAAGAAAAGAGGAAAAAAAAAAAAACAAAACAAAACAAAAACAAAAATTCTCTCTTTATCATCAAAAAATGAAAAGCTAACAGAACCTCATGGATTCGCAGGGCCCCAGGATCACCAGGGGCTCCACCTTCACATGCTTTATAACTCAGTTTGCTTAGTTCAAGGGGGGGGGGGGCGTGGACCCCGAAAGACTGAGAAACACAATAAAAACACTTTTGTCTTTCTTCTCTGGCACATTTCCTTCCAAAAACCAAAGCACTGTGGAAACCAAATTAGGAGTGTGGTAATCAGTCATTGAACATGGAGCAAAAGGAAAAAAAAAAGTAGAGAAATACTCTTAATGGATGTTTCATGCAAAGTAGGGGAGGACTTAGAAAATTGCCCACCATGTAGGTGAAGAATTCTTAAGGGGGAAGATTCACCCTTCTCCCTAGTTACTAAGCCTTTTCAAGCAAATGCCAGATTTTTATACAACTTCCATCTGCAAAGATTAGGCTCTATAGACTGAAAAAAACCCTGGTTGAAACACTTGCTTGCATGTCAATACTTATGTGCTACAAACCCTACATACCTGATCACCCTTTAGAAGATTCATCTTCAACTTCAACCTCAATGACCCTTCCACCCTCAGCACCTGGCCACCAGGAGTGAATCAGACTTCATTCAACAGGTTCTGTAGAAGGGGATTGGGGAGCCTGGTGGCCTCTCTCCTGGGCACCTCCTTAGCCCAGCCATGCTGCCTCTATTACTCTCTCTGGAACTCGATGCCAGTTCTGTTATTCTGGCATGTGGACTGAGCTTTCTGAAAAGGCCTGGCTGGGAAGACAATGTCCTGCCCCACTCAGTCTCTTCCTGGAGTGATGAAAGTTTTGACTTTATTTCCCCTCCTTGACCAGATATTCTCCCCTTCCATCTACAGTTCTCAAGAGTGCTTGTACTTAACATGTATCTTGAGCTCTGTTTAAAAGTACATTCAAGTAAAAAGAAAAAGATACAAGCTCTATTTTAAGGGCTAGATTAGTTCTCAGTAATACTGACCAAAAGATGTTCCCACACTTTTTTAGGGTTAACTCCTCCATCTATATAATACTTCCATTGCCTCAACAATCAAAGGCTGACAAATTTTTTTTAACTTTTTAAAACAAAAATTAAAATTTTTCATTCCTTATATTGAAATCTAAAATTCTTGTTTTTAATAGCATAACACAGCCTTTTAACAATTTCTCTGTGAATGTCCAGATCCATTTTTCTAAAGCACTTACAGTGGCTTATCAGAAATATATAGAATACACTTTAATAAGATCAGAAAGAGGCAAAAATAAATAGAACAGAAAGGAAATGAAACATTTGGCTTGGAGATTTATTATAAACAGGGACTCACCAGTGTCATTGTCCATGGGAGCAAGAAAACATTAAGAGCTTGGCTCAGATACCTCGTTTTGGGCGAATGAGCAGTCTTTAAAAAGATTCTGAGCACACACAGCAACTAGTTTCATAAAACTAATTTTCCTTAATAAAAAATGAAGACATCTGCTTCTGCCCTGGCACATTAACTCTGATGAGCTCCCTCATAAATCCCATATAAACTATACAAGTCACAGGGTTTAAGTTACATTTGAGCTGAGTTTTGAAGGGTAAGACATCCAGCTGGAAAAAAGGTACTTCAGACAGCAGAATGAAGAGGTGGGCATATTTACTTTTTCACTGAGGTAGAATGTATTACAGCATGAAAATCATCTGCATAAACCTCTAAGATGGCTGTAAAACAAGGTAGAGGCAGGAGTTGAAATGTCCTCTGGCTGAGGAAATTGGAATTGGTATGTAAACAGTGCAGTCTAGTGTATATCAATGTTCTTCGATAACTATCTCTGAGGTGATAAAGTTCACTTCGAGGCATACAAAAAAATTTGAAGTGCAAGCAGGTGCACATGTAAAGCTGTCTGGTATATGCCATGAGTCTAGAGTTGATCAAAGAAAATAAAGGAAATAGATTTGGGAATCACAGGAGGCTGTGGGAGTGGGAGAATGCCCCAGAACACTGCAAAGCAAACCAATCCCAGCCTGACCTCTAGAAACCATTACAACTGAAGGGAGGGCAAAGGGAGCTACATAAGGGACTGAGTGTGGCAATGGTTAAAGTGGGAACACAAAACAGGGCATTAAAAAAAAAAAGCCTGGTAGGCATGGTGGCTCACACCTGTAATCCCAGCACTTTCTAAAGCTGGGGCAGCAAGATCCACTTTTAGCCAAAGTTCAAGACCTGCCAGGGTAACCAGGTCTCCACAAAAAATAAAAAAATTCAGCCAGACTTTGTGGCACACCACCTGCAATCCCAGCCAGAGGGTGTTGAGGCAGGATGATTGCTTGAGCTCAGAGCTCAAGGCTGTAGCGAGCTATAATCTTGCCACTGCACTCCAGCCTGGCCAAGGGTAAAACTTTTATTAAATTTTGCAGCTGAGGTAACAATATAGAAACATTGAAACAAACAAAGAAAACTGTTATGATGCCAAGAGTGGGTGGGAGGGTAAATTTTTCGGAATGGGCATAACATTGGCTGGACAGTTTTCCTAATAACCTCAAAAAGGGGCAAGTTAAAAAAAAATAGGAACACTTGAGAGCCTCTCAAAATAGCAATTTGTAACTTTTAACAGTGCTATTCAAAAATAACAAACTCCCCTAGCCTGAATTATGGTAGAATTTCCCATAAGAGATTAGAAAACACAGAAAAAGATATTTACCTGCTTTCCCTTCTACCATATTATATCTCTAATAGTACCATCTAGAATAGGTAGTATTTAGATAGATGGTGACACAAGTAGAATTAAAGGTAAACTACTGTTGTTACAAAAAACAAGTAAAATAGCACCTGAGGTTGACAGATCAAATGTTATCAAGTAATCCCAGGTCACACCATCTAATGGGTATACTCACTTGTTGGGTACTAACAAAATACTTATCCAGCTTAGAGTTAAATTTAGTAAATAGGGTAAGTGGAGTAATGTGTAACAAATAAGGTCCATGTAACAAACAAAATTGCTGCTTAGAGGCATAACAAAGGGTCTGAGTTTCTGCAAATAGGCAACAGCTGCCCAGCCCCATGTTAATAGGGGCCTGGAAGCCACACGATAAGCACATTGTTCCTATTATTGTTGCTTGGCCCTGTAAGATGGCTGGATAGTCAAAGACGG
>CAUYPO010013127.1:0-38051 GCA_963574435.1 Cheirogaleus major
TATAAATTAAAACCACAATGAGATATCACTTTATCCCTGTTAGAATGGCTTTTATTGAAAAGTCCAAAAACAATAGATTTTAGTGTGGATGCAGAGAGAAAAGAACACTTATATACTGTTGTTGGGACTTCAAATTATTAATAGTAAAACCTCTACAGAAAAAAGTATGGAGATTCCTCAAAGAACTAATAATAAAAGTAGACCTATCATTCAATCCAGCAATCCCACTACTGGGTATCTTTACAAAGGAAAAGAAGCCATTTTATCAAAAGACACCTGCACTCAAATGTTTATTGCAGCACAAATCACAATTGCAAAGATGTGGTATCAACCCAAGTGCCCCTCAATTCATGAGTGGATTAACAAAATGCGGTATATGTATACCACAGAGTACTAGTTAGCCATAAAGAACAATGAATTAATGCCTTTTGGAACAATTTGGATGGAACTGAAAATCATCATCCTAAGTGAAGTATTACAAGAATGGAAAAATACCAAATGTGCTCACTATTAAATTGGAACTAACTGATGAGCACACGTGTGCACAGAGGGAAGTAAAACTCAGTGGAATCAATCAGAGGGGATGCGGTGGAGGGGATGGGTGAAAACCTACCTCACAGGTACAATGAGCACTATCACTTTGAGTGATGGGCACACTTATGACTCAAGCATTACAAAAGCTATTCATGTACACAAAAACATTTCTACCCCTTAATATTTCAAAATTTATAAAAAATAAATTTAAAAAAGAATATATTGAGGGTCTGAAGCCCTAATACTTGAAAACAATTGTCTACAGTAAAATGAGAGATCAGCAAAAGTCCTTCCCTCACGTGTTCATGGGAAAACAAAGCCTACTCTTGCTAGTATCATATCTACTCTCTAGAAATGCTATTTAGGAAGAAGTGATCAAGTATAACTAGGTAAAACTGAGTTACAGATTGCCTTCCAGACTCACTTCCTCCTATCGCAATGGTGCTGAAACTACGTATTTCACAAATACAGTATCATAATGGGGATGGAGCTACTCTTCATGCCCCTGCATCAATGCCCGATGACATTTAGAGAACAGATTTTCACTCTAAATACCAAAAAGATTGACAATAGTTGGGTGAGGGGTAGGATACAAAGTGAAATAATAAAATAACAGACACTTTCATGAGTCAACTCCAAGGCAGCCTCCAGGCAGAAAATCAAACATGTCCCAAGTGAAGCAATCCCTCCCCCTGAAGAATGGGGCGCGGCACTATGAGTTAAGCAGTGTTCCTAAACAGCACTTAACAAGAGATTCAAAGAGATGTGTTAATTAACTCCTAAGTTGCCATAAAAGAGAATTTATCCTCTCAACTCGGATAAAATGACGTAAAAAGCTATGTTAACAAAAACATAAGTATGTTTAGTTTATCTAGACTCTAAAGAAACAAAACATTGATATCATATGTGCCCAGAGAACTAAGCAGCTCTCTAAGTCACAATCATTCCAGAGTGCATGGCTGGCAAATGGTTTTTAGTGGTATTGATATTTTTTTGTCTTTATTACATTCAGGACGGGAGCAAAATGCTTGCAATTTTCACAGTGTTTGATCCTCAGAGCATCTATAGCATGATGAATACGGTTTCTCATTGCATTGGTGGGACTGTCATGTACCATCTCTGAAATAACTCTTGTTTTAGAGATGGTGTTTTGTTATTTGCTCACTAAAGAAAATCAATATAGATTATTTTTTTAAGTTTAAAAAAAAGAAAAGCCATCCTAAAGACCCCAGGGCAACACTGACAAGGGAAAACAGGACAAAAAACTTATTAGCCAGACTAAGTTCCAGTGACCTACTTCGGTACCCTGCAATGCAGTAATTTTTCAAATGTTTAGCTTATTGCCATCCAAGAAGATGGCAGTAAATTCAGGCAACTGTATGGAGTCTGAAGTGCACGCAGGTCAGTGGATCTCTGGGCTCGCGTAATTCACAGAAAGGACCAAAAGCAAACAAATAGAAGGCACATTTGAAGCACCTTAGCACAAGAAAACCATTCTTTCTTTGACTGGGACTCATTTTATGGAATGCAACAGAATCCACAATAAAGGAACTCAAAAAGTAGGAAATTAAGTCTCTTCAAACGATATACCCTGAATTTCCTAAATGTAAAATCCCACAGAATCAGGCTGCACCTCATACCTCACCATACCTCATACCTGTACCACATACCTCATACCAGTTTCTATTGTCACTTGGATAACCTGCTCCCCATATGATATATGTGATGCCCAAATTAAGAAAGTAGCAATTTGTTGGTTCCATACATCTATGCATTTTGATACATTAATGGTACCCAGTGAAGACTCTATCGGTTTAATAATTAAAACAGTTTGGAAAGAGAAGTAAAAATAAATAAAAACTACTGATTTATTCTAGTGGTCTAGATAAAGTGACAAATACACATAACCCTTTATGCCAAGAGTTCTGAGAAGGGAAAGCATTTTTGTAGCTTTGGTATGACACAGGATGAGCATCAGTCTAGCCCTGAAGTGTCATGTCAAGGAAGGATGGCCAACGATAACTGATTTCTGAGTCCAGTAAGGGGAGGACCTACCAAGTTTGGCATGGGGAAGGCAAGACAGCAAAGTGCAGGGGTGAGAGAGCCTGCCCATCTTAGGAACTCCTGGCGTATAACTCAATATAGTGGAAATCTAGAGTGCAAGGGAGAGGATGGAGAAAAAGTATGTTGAAGAGATAAATAGGGGTCAGATCACATGGAGAGCAGAAGCACTTATACAATTCCTAGGGAAATGGGTAAGTTAGAGAGAAGTTCAACTGATGAAAAAAAGTGTTTGAAATATAAAGGAATCAACATAGATTAGTGGAAATTTATTAGTTAAAACTGATGAAGCATTTAGAAATACAATTTTTTTTTGGCATGAGCAGTATATAAGACATGCTCATACATGGAGAATCTGAGTATGTATTCTTTCAGTGTATTTGTTTTGTGATTTGTTTTCTTTTATGTACTACCTACCACTATTGATTCTTAGAGTTTTATGGTTACTGTACTTAAGCATTTAATTTCTTAGACCAAGATCAGGAGTTTTTCATGTAAGCTCCAAAGTTTGGATCTTTTTCATGGCCACAGACTGAACCCTTTACCCCAAGTCCTGAAAATATGTTTCATTAGTCGAAGTGGACATTGAGCAAGAATGCTAATGGAGCATTATAAATCAAATGTTAAATCAGTGCTAAAAATCTCAGTTAACTTGACCAGCAGTCTCACCTTTGTCAATGAAGGATGGGTCATATATAAGTAGTCATAAAAATAATCATATCAACTTGTAAATGGGTTAGATACCAAAGTTACATTTGCAAATAAGTTGCTTAAAACAGAAACGATTGCTAATTGCTCTAAGAAATAATGTTAACTTTGGTAGTTTGGTTCCCTGACGGGCCAATGAACACCTATTTTCCCCCTTAAACAACTAAGGATGAATCCAGTTGTACCTAGCAACCACTGAACCTGGCAATCACTTCAACCTTCAGGACTCAAAACAATGATTTTTCTTCTTATTGATGGTTTCCGATATCCCAAAACAGAATTAGTTTCTCCATCCCTGGCATTTTACATACCATATGAACATTTGCATGCCATTTTCTTGCACTGGGCAAGTAGGTACTATTTTGTGTACTATTTTTTATACCAGGAAGGCATAGGTTGTCCTTTAAGATTACTGCTTATAAAGATCTTCTAACTTAATTGAACCCAATAACCTACAAGTTAAAAACAAACAAAAATACACTCCTGACATCTTCAAAGTTATTTAAGGAAAAAAAAGTTAAAATAAAAATCACTTTGTATAGATTTGCCTAACTGGCAATTTTGCCACAGCATTTAAATCCTGTGAAGAAAGCCTGTGTTTCCCTAGTTAGCAAGGCATGTAAGATTTATAACAAAAGCATAAGGTTAGCCTCCCTAAGGCAGGCAGGGAAAATAACTCTTTTGCTTGAGATCATCCCTTAGTCACTGCTCTGTCTTTAATAATCACTCACTTAATGAGTGTGCACCAGGCCCATGTCTAAGTCCTTCATAGGTGTTCTCTCTTTGTATCATCACAACATTCCAATGAGGTAGTTCTATTATCCCTATTTTCCAGAAAAAGACACTTTTGAACCCAGAAACTCAGGCTGGATTTTGCCCTCTAAACTGCTACAATATGTAAAAAGTGAATTACTAAGGAAATGAAGTTCAACACAAATTTTTATATTATGTCCAAAAAAGCCAAAAGAAATCTCATCTAAGATTACATCCTAAGTAAATTTATCAAGGAAAAACTCTAAATATGTCACTACCATGACAGAGGCTGAATAGCTAATAGATAATACAGACTCTGAAACCAGCCTTCCTGGGTTTGAACTCCAACTCTGCTCCCCTTTTTATCTGTGAGCTTGGGTGAGACACTTAACTGCTTGGGGCCTCAGTTTCCACTTCTGTAAAATAGGTTGTCTCTAAATGAGTGTCCGGCACATAGTAAGTGCTGCACATGTATTAGCTCTATGTTATGGACTGAATTGTGTTCCCCCAAAATTCAACATTAAAGTCCTAACCTTCCAAGTAACTGTATTTGGAGGTTGGGCCTTTAGGGAAGTAATTAGGTTAATTGTGGTGATAAGGGGGTAGGACCCAAATCTTATAGGACTAGCTCCCTTATGAGCAGAGGAAAAAGACGCTAAAGATTTCTTTCCCTACTTGCATAGAAAAGAAAGCCATGTGAAGACACAGCAAGAAGCCAGGAAGAGAGGCCTCAACAGAAACTATTCCTGACTCATATACAGATTATGATCATACCAGGTTTTCTTCTCTCAGGTCAGATTTGATCATTCTATCAAGTCACAAGCATGTTTTGGACTTCACTATCTCCCTTGCATGAGGAGGTCAGATGGGAAGCCACTGAGAGACAAATCAAGTTGCCAAGTCAGTTAAAATTCTTGCACTGACAAACCAGCTCAGCATGAAAAGTAGAGTTTGTGGCATAGACATCTTCCTGTTGAATTCAAATTAAAGGAAAATACTCCAATAGTTAGGTGGAACAGGAATTTTCAAGAAACAAGCACTCTTTTTAAAGTGGTAAAGAATCACAAATCTAGACAACCCACTCATCCTCTTGTCAGATGAAATTTAAACTGATCAGCAGTTTATGTGGGTCCAATTATCATTAACAACCAAGAGTATAGAAACAAATTAAAATATTGTATCAGGAGTATCAATACTTAAACGAGTTAAAGAAGGTAACTAAACAAGGTAAAGAAATTATTAAAAGAGGCAAATAATGCCTTGCCTAATTGAGATATAGTGGAAAAATACATTTTTACAGAAATATTATAAATAACTTTGGTTGCACTGAATTTCATTTTCATATAGCTGGTTCAAAATATTTCACAAAGGGATGACTAGTGTGACTTTATTCAAGCAGATAAACAGCCAGGAGTGTCTTAATATATATTTAGCAAACAGTATCATTTTAACAAGGATTGAAACTCATAAGTGAATTACTAATATGAAAAAACATTCTCTCATGCATATGCAGTGTGGAAGACAGTTATTTCAGAGACAAAGGGAAAGTCACAGCTGTAGCATGCCAGAGAACCAGAAGATTCTTAGATAATTAGGCTGATCAACATTCTGGCATAAGGAAATCAGTGACATTACACTCTCCATATCAGAGTCTAACACGCTCTCAGCTCACAAAATTTGTGACTTTCGTTGTTTTAAATAAGAGATTTAATTTTCATTGATTCTCATCAAGCAAACTTTTAATGGTATAATTAGCTTAAAAACTTATAGAGTTAAAAAAAGGATAAATATTAAGAGCAGAGTTTGATAATAAAAGCACATAGTAAGAGATTTGAAATGATACAATTTATAATGCCACAATAACAACAAAAACAGCCTATTAAGCATTTTGTTTCACCAAAGCAAAATCATACTAAAAATATATTAACAACAAAGGGCAAATAGAAGGTTCTGTCTAGGTATATATATTATGCATACTTACTGAAACTTAGTTACTACAAGGTTGGAAACTTTTAAAAGAGCATCTCTTTTTCAAACCAATAAATCATTAATATCTGTAACTACTCACATTTCTGTCAAAAACAAATTATATTTTAGTGTTTTAGTAGAAGCTCAACAATGGAAAGCAATTGTTGCTATCGTTGTACACTGACTTGGTAGCTGAATTCTTATTGCCAAAATCTTTCATTTATATTTTGATATGAAAAGTAAACATCAACATTAAAGCTACTTTTACTCTGTGATGAAGTCAATCATGGAAATAAACTAACCATGAATTAAGCTTGTGTAGTATAAATGGGAAGACAGAATAATTAAAATCAAGTACAGATGTTTACATGTATACTTTTATTGAAGTATACTTTTAAAAAATAAAATTAAATTGGGCCTTAAATTTTTATTTAGCAGTATTGTGATACTGATTATATTATCTGCAACTGTATGTAAAAGTCATTCATCTACTAAAATAAATTGCTGAGAATCTAGCATTGAGCTAAAAGACAGATTCAAGTTTTGGTCACTATATTCTCCTTGAAAGCAAATATGTACAAAAATAAGAAAGAATTGTGTGCCTCCTGATGTATAAATAAGCTGTTCACATGTTTTAACATAAAAGCAAATTACTGTCATTACATACCACTAAAATCCATCCTACCAATGATAGCAAAACAACTCACTTCAAGCACTGCCTCCTCCAAAGAGAATTTTACCTGTTCTGAACAATAAGATGTGCAAGGCACAGCACAAAATATGGCAGATTTCCATTTTCCATATTGTCGGTCTCCTCCATTCAGACCGTAATCCTTGCTGAGCTTCATATTAAGAAGTGCAATGACATGTCTTTTGGTTGTTGTTGTTCCTTTCTCAGATGGAATTTCTCAAAATAAAAAACAGAAAATATTTTTCTTCTGCTCCGGTTTTTGAAGAGCTATGGCTTCAAAAATCCACCAGTGAGACTTTGTATTGTCAATATTGTCTGTATGTGTACACAGATATGTATATGCCCCCAAATTCATCTGTTTTCCACCCAGATATGTGTCTTGTATGCACAGTAAAATCACTGTACCAAATAGTAGTCTTAGAAATTACCCTTGACTTGTATTAGAATAGTTGTAAACATTCTTGGGGAGAAAAAAAGAATGTTTGTGAGAAAGCTCTGTAACAAATATAGAAAACTAGTGAAGGGAAAAAAAGCTTTTTAAGATATAGTAGAAATATTCTATAGAACACATTTCTGTTATTTATAAATTATTTAGGACACATTTCTATTATGTATAAATTATTTAAAAATCTGTTTCATGCAAGCTTTTCTTTCTTTCTAGATGATAACCAATTATTTTCCCATAACTATCAAAGGCTAAAATGCTTTAAAAACCAAATTCTATAATTTTAGATAATAACTAGTACTGGTAAGGTTTCTATAGTTACCCAGGAAAGGGTCATGACTGTCTGAAACACATACACTCTCTCTGATAATTAACTGCATCATGATAGACTGACAACACTTAATGATTAATTAGGCTAAGAACTCAAATCCTTAGCAGGAGGTAAAAGCTCAGAATTTCATAATGTACTGAACACCTCCCAGAGAGACATGGAATACAAATAAAGCTAAATTTTAAAATGCAGGTTTGCAAATTCAGTATTACTAATATAAATGTCTCCTTGGGAGTCTCACAGCAGAGGAAATTAGAATTCTCTGCTTGCCAAATGCAGCCATACAATCACAATAAAGCCTTCACAAAACAGCTCAACCCAATTCATTCAACGCTGCCTTTTATACAAAATTCACCATTTCCCTCTCTACCATTCAATGAAATACAGTTTAGAGTTACTTGAAAGAATAAGCTGGATAAGTCACATGCACTCACCAGACTGCACTTTGCCTGGAGTTTCACAGTGTACAGAACATTTTTGCATACTTTATGATATCTGCTCCCCATAGGCAAGTGGCTAAGGCCACGTTTTGGAGCTAGATCAATCTGGCCTCAAATACCACCCACCCCATCACTTATCACCCTCAAAACCCTTGGCCCCCTTAAGGGGGTATTTCTACTGTGATGTGACTCCAGTTTTTTAATACAGTAGCAGTAGGAAATAAGAAAAGGCAAAAACTACCAGATACATTAAGTCTCCAGTACTCTAGCATTTCTGAATTTTACTTTTCTATCAGATCGTCAGAATGTTCCATGTTTGGCTATATTATTTTTGTCCTCCAAAAACACTGTCAACTAAAACATGCCTTGTCACTATATCATCCGCTTAAGAGACGTAAGAAATGGTTACTAAACTACTAGAGAGTTTACTAAGTGTTCCCAATGACCCATGTGACCAATTCATTTCAGTTCGTTCAATGTCATTCATTTGCCCGCAATGTATTTATTAAACAGCTGCTATGTAGCTGGCACTGGCAGCTCAGCAATTTTTTAAAGAAAATGGAAGTAATCCCTGTTTTCATGAAGCTTGATTCACTCAACCAAATAAGGACGGTAAAGTATGGAAGGAGAAGAACAAGCATGGTCCACGGTATTCAGGAAGGCATCTCTGATGGGGAAAAAAAATCACACAGAAGATTTTAGTTTTCATCTTAGGAGCAATAAATCGTGACAGGACGCTAAGCAGGAGTGACACAATCAGACGTGCAGGTAGGATCGCTGTCACTGTCATAAGGACAACGTATGGAAACCGGGGACAGCAGATGCCAGGACATCGATTAAGACAGTGCAGGGCTCCAGGGAGGAGCTGGCAGCTTGGGCTAGAGTGACGGCAGCAGAGGCAGCAAGGAGGATTCACTATATATTTCAAGACAGTCATCAACAATGAGTTGCTGGTGGGTGATGAGAGGGGGAGATGCCAGGGCAATTATTCCCAGTTTCTGGAACTGACTTGACCATGTTAGAAATTCCAGTTCCACCCGACACTGCACTTTACCACTCTGGTCCAAGTAAATCACTTGGCAAAATCAGCACACTCTACCCAAAATCATGTCTTGGATTTACTACCCCTCTCCATTTTCATTGTCACTGCCATGGTTTGGGTCTTTATTAGCACTTGTTCTAAATATTGTACATATCTACAGTCTCTCTCAATTCCAATTCAATCTCCGTCTTTCAGCCAGCGTTATTCTTTCTAGAACACAGAAGTGACTAAGTTATTTCATTGCTTCAAAATGTTCAATGGCTCTCAAGCATCAACAGAATAAGTTACCACATGATAGCAACCAATTTGGCAAGAAATATTTTGCACAACTCTGAATTTCAATGAAACCACAAAAAGAAAGGCTGTAAGGAATAGGATGATGATCTCAAGGGTAGAGAATAAGACATGGTCGTTCTTTTAAGTTCCTACAAACGTTCATGTTTCCTTCCATTACTCTCTCCCCTCTGCCTGCCCCACCGCCACAGCCCAACATACACATTAAAGTTGTGCAGCACAAAGAATATTGGCCTGAAATCAGGAGGCCTGGGTACTAGCCAAATGGTACGATGCCTTTAAATGTTTAGATGAGTTCTTGCTTCAAAGAAAAAATGAGCTGTCTACTGCTATTTCAAATGCTTCCTATGCATCAAAGTTATTTGGTCACTATTGGGTAAAGTGATAATGTCTGTGCAACCTGTTTAGAGTTGTTTTTCTGGACTTTAATTCTTCATAGTCTTCACCAATTTGAAAGTCAACTTTTTACACGGTACAAATGAACATATCATTAGGTTTATTTATCACCTCCACTTGGCAAAGCTGCTGCCAAGGATACATCATGCAATGTTCAGATGTAATTCCTCAGCTGACTTATTCTTTCAGGGGCATTATTACCCTATTTATTCCCTTTTCTGTATCATATACCAACTCCTACTTTACCTAGCACCATTATGCCATCCTTCCTTGGGATCTCTGGGCCATAGCCCAGGCATAATTAAATATTAACATAATCCTTTTCCCCTGGGCTTGGAATGTCTTCCCTTGGGGAAAGAGAAGAGGCATTGACTGTACACCTCAAATCTCTCCAGTCCTCTATCTGGTGCCTTTGGTTCGACTTAGATTCCTACCACTGTGGCTCTGTGGTTGGCTGCTCAAGTTAATGATTGGCAAACTAGCCACTTCCCTAACCCTAACTATAGAATGGTAGGTAAGTTTTATTACACAAAAGGCAACGTTTTACAATTATGTTCTGTCTAGAGGGGGAAAGGAATATGCTTGCAAAGGGAGTCATAAATATTGCACACAATTCTGTTTTTGAAAAATGGACACTTGCCAACTTAAGAACTAATACAATAAAATATCACAACTGGCAGCCAGACTGCCACAAAATGATAAAGCTATTCCATTCCTAATAATCAATTCTGTGCTCATACAGGTAACTTAAAGAGGAAATTATTCTATTACCTCACCTCTGAGGCCAACAAGTTCATCCACAATCTATTTTTAATAAATCACCTTCATATTAAAGATCTTGCACTCAATTAGTGCTTGTCATCCTATCAAACTACTCTTACAAACTTTCCAGGTTTTCAACTCCCCTTCCAATTTACTCATGTTAGTCCCAAAACTAGAAAACTTATCAAGAACTGTAATTGCTATCTGTAGAGTATTATTTCAGCATTTCAGCAAAACTTCAAAAGATTGTGTCATTCAGTAATTTTTTTTAAAAGAAAAGGCCAAATAAAAACAGAATTGTAAAAAAACAAAAAACAAAAACAAAACAGAATTGTATGTTAGGGATTACTGGACCATGTATTTGGTTGCTGGCAGATTTTTCTAGCTAGCAAAGCCACAGAAATTCCAGAGTTCCTGCTGAAAAAACAAGTCAAAGAAAAGTAAATTTCTATAGAAGGGTTAAATATGACAATGCTGTCATAAAACCTCTCCCAAGTGGAGAAACATGCAAGCCAGCAAGATTTTAAACAGAACAAATTAGCCTTACTAACTCAACCATGTTGTTTATTTGATTTCTCTCCTCAGATGACAGGGAACTAACGGAGTCTACACATTGAGGGCACCTGCCAGAAACCGAAGCCCTAAGAAATAACCAGAAGAGACAGCCAAGTAAGCAGAATTTCTCACTATCTGGGGCTTTAAGTGGGGAGGCAAAGGAAGAGGATTACATGCTTTAATAGACCCTGAGGGGGTCACCGCATTATAAAGAGAAAATGGGCTCCTCATTGTGAACATTAGCAAAGTCTTGGAGGTTTCTTTATGTTGAGATCCTGGGTTTGAGAGTTAGCAGTTCCTGGATTCAAATCTTAGCTTCTCCACCTCCAGTTATTAGTATATAACCAAGGACAAGTAAGCTTAAATCCTCATTTCCTCCAAATAAGGCTTATTTCCTAAAATGTTGTGGGGATTAAGAGAGATAAGATCACATGAAGTACTGCGATAGTTTCTGTCGTATGAACCTTAAATTATTCCTATCATCATTAATATTAACTATTGATGAAAATTTTTATGAAACTATCCAAGGTTAGTGCTTAGACTTCTGATAGTCAAAAAATTGCTTCTATGCTGCATACCTCATTTCCTGATAGCTCATATATCATATGAGCCTTTTTTATTAGTGTTTTCAAGCAGATTTTTAAGTTATCCAACAAAATCATTTTCAATAAACAAAATTAAGAAGATGAGGGCCTTAGAGTTGTTGAAATCCAGAAATTCAGGTTATTAAGCATTTCTTTTGATAAGAAGAAAGGAAATATCCATTCTGAGGGTATATGTTGGCATTTTTAGATGTTTCAAGCACATTCAGTGAAGTATTTCTTCCTAAAATAGTATTGTAAATGGAAAGAGTTGATTTTTGAAAGCATAGAGAAATGCCATGATTTCTTATTGGAAGAATTAGGCACACATTTTAGCCCTTACATTTAAGTGTAAATAACTGAAGAGTAATAGTGAAGTAGATGCAAGAAGATAGAAGGTGTACTGAGCAAATTCTGGCTATGGGTGAATTTTAGAAATATATGATATAATAGTAATAAAATGGTAACATTTTCATAGTAGGGCTTATGCAAACGTATTCTTACTGTATTTCAGGGTATAAATCAAAAAGTATTTTTCTAAAAGGTGATTCTAAGAAAAGAACAATCAAAAAGTAGTGTGAGCAAGGTTTAAGGACAGGTGAGAGAGGAAACACAGGTGTCTTGTGTTCACCAAGGGTCTAAAAGGATTTCAAATAACCAGCATTTGCTGAGCCCCAACTGCTTCCCTCAACTTATATCCTAAACCTACTCTTCAACACCTATTTGAATATGTGATTTCTAAACCTACTAAAGCTTAGTCCTTTGAATCTTTAAACAATTATATCAACTATTATGTGCTAAATATCAGTACTGACAATTCAGAGGACAAAATTAGAAGTCCCCACAAAGCTTGGATTCTCCATCACAAAGCTTGGATTCTCATGAAAAGAAAACAAATATACAATATAATGTCAGGGAGTAAAAAGTACAATAAAGAAAAATAGTATACTAGATAAAGAGGGGAGAAGGTGCCATTTGAGTCAGGGTGGTGAGGGAAGGCCCCTCTGACAGCATGTCGTCTGAGCAGAAATCAGAAGACGCCACGCCGCCTTTGAGTATCTGAAAAAAGAGCCTTCCAGGCTGAGAAAACAAAGATAACACAAGCTCCAACTTGAGAAGCTACAAGTTCAAAGTGTAACAGAGGTAAAGGCCTGAAAAAGGGTAAAATGTTTTACCAGCTGTCTCTTTAAAACCCCCTGACCAATTTTGGGAATTAAAACCTGCATTCCTGCCCAAGGCCAGTAATCAGAGGAGCAAGGAAGTGTTTTCTTCCTTTCTACCACAGGAGATGGCTCAATAGAATTGTCCTGGCAGAGGTCAGGAAATTGTCTCCACCAGAGATGCTACACTTAAACAGCAACAGCCTGAAGCTGAAAACTCCCTTTAAAAGCTCTGTATTTCTGCTTATAGATAGGGTGGTACTTTAAGATCAGAGAGTGGAGAGTCTACCATTCTTCTCATTTGCTGGCAAATTAATAAACTTCCCTTTCCTTTTCCTCAAACCACTTGTCCTCCTTGTGATGCAGCCTCGGGGACATAGGGGACAAGTGCGAACCTTTCTTTCAGTAACAACGGACAGCGCGGAAGCTAGTGTGGCCAGAGTCGAGGGAGGGAGTGAAAAGGAATGAAAAATGAGGCCAGGGATAGGCAGGGTACACACCATGACAAGCACTCTGAATTCTACTCTAAATGAGATGCAAAACCGGTAGGTGGTTCTGAGCACGGTGCGGCATATCTGATTTATATTTTTAAAGCGTCTTTCTAGCTGGGGTAGGGGAGGGGAACATGGAAGGAAAGAGAAAATCAGGGAAATAGGAGATGAGGGAGAGGTTAGGAGGCTACTGCCCTGGTCCAACAGAGGGATGGTGGTGGTTTGGACTACTGCCCAAGGCAATAGTGGAGATGACAAGAAATACTGGGTTTCCAGATATATTTCAAAGTAAAGCAAAATACTCAGTAAGACCTTTTAAAAGAGAAAGTCATCCTTTACCAGTTTGTTAAAGACTTCAAAGGATTATTTCTAAATATATCTTTCATAAAGCTGCTACCCATATCATACCAAAATTTCCCAGTAAATTATCTTAACATTCACATATATGTAAAGTCTAAACAATAAAATTTCCTTCTTTCATAAAGCATCCAAAGTGAGGCAAAAATAGAGAAGGAACAAGAATTGGCTTTAAACAGATTAAATTCGAAGATATTAATATATTTCTTCCAAACAACCCAAAGTACCCTAACTAGCATATGCCCATTTATTTTTCACATTTCTTAGAAATAGCTATAACACATATTGTTTTATATAAATCATGCAAAATACAATCATTTTCCATTTGCTGCATTTCAATGGGAATTATCATAAATTTACCATTCATGTTTTTTTACAATCTCACCATTACTGTAATTTTATGGAGAAATTGAAGTTTCTATAATTTACATTTAATTTTTCTATTATTTATCCTAATTCCTATCTGTCTATGCTGTCTGGAAAATATGCTTGTCAACTGTTCTCTTATGAAAATGCAAACCATAAACTATATTCCACTTCCTTTACATTAAACTTGAGTGGCTGCCAAGGAGTTAAACCACCTGAAAAACAAAAAGCAATATAATCCTATTAAAGCCACAAGCCTTAAAACCACAAATAGTTAATTATGCCTCAGAATCTTAACATATTGGGATCAATTGTAGTTGTACTTGTCTATGAATTAGACTTTTTCCAAACACTGATTTTCCTTCTCTGCTAGGACTAAGCAAATAACAGTAAATTGGTTACTGTGGTTACAATGCTTGATCTCCAGAATAAGAAAGCCTTAACTCCTTCAGTACTGACTCTGTTTAAGAAGGTAAATAACATATGCTATGTCTTCTTCTGCCTTGTGAAATGTCCTTGTAGGAGTAAACAGCTCCTTTAAATTCAAAACTAAGTTATAGATAAATAATACTAACTACTGTTGTCAGTAATAATAATCCCAAGGCTTATTCAAAAATTGCCTTATCTCCGTATTCAATATGAGTTTGTTATAAAGAAAATCTGCCATTTTTTTGTCCATGCAAAAACAAGGTAAAATAAGCATAAATTGCTAAAAGGAAGGCTTGGGATTTGCAACTATTTGAGTTATTTTGTAAAATCAAATACAGAAAAAGACAACTGCATAAAATTCTTTTCATCTTTCTAGCATATTAAAATTACAAGTCTCGCACAATGAGCACTTACTATCTTATGCGGTCAATAGATTTTTAAAGCCTCCCTCTCAAAGTCATACATGTAAAGTATTTCCATTCTTATACAAGAGCATCAATGGCACAAAAATGTAACAAAGTATAATCATAAAATCCATAGCTATAAATGGATATATTTTTAAAGACATCAGAAAAAATATCTCTTTAAATAAAACACAGCGATTTTAAATAAGTTCATGGCAAACTAGAATTAACCATCAAGACACAGTATTATCCAGTTCAATTATTTTATTATTCTCAAAGGGCTTCCTGACAGCAAAGGTGGCAAAGCCACCTCTGGGTGTCTGTGAGCACCATACCTCATCAGCTTGGGTGCAGATAACTAACAGAGACTATACAAGTGCTACCCAACCCACACTTATACACACACACACTCTCTCTCCAAATGAGGAACTCAAGACAAAAGACAAAAAATGGAACCCATTTTGAGATGGAAGGGGAATAAAATCTATAAATGACTGTAATTACTTTAATAGCCGTTTCAGAAGGGATACTAACAAAGGCCTGGTTTCCTCATGCATGCACACATGCCTGCTCTGATCCTTAAGAGGGACCAGGCTATTCTTATCTACAATTCTTACCTAACACCAGCGATTTGCTAAACAATGAGCCTAATTTATATCATTTCAATTCTGTTCTGATTGGACATTTCTCCTTCTCCCAAGAGAAACATGACAATCTGCAAGTTATTTGTTAGGAAAAACAGAGCTCAGGCTGCTGTTTGCCAAAATTGCACAAGAGATTAAAAATTTTCTAAACATATCTTGGTCAATGGCAAAACAACTACAGAAACTCCTGACAGGGAGATAAGTGCCTGTCAGGTGTCAATGCAAGTAGAGGTTGGGAGGAGTATGAGGGGAGGGTGGGGTGCAAGCTGGTTCTAGGAAGTGCCAGGCAACATGAATGAGTAGGTATGAATAGTGGATCTGTTACTACAAAGGGGCAGGGAAATAAAAATCTTACACAAACTTCTTAAAACATTTACATACACTCACAGCAGATACACAAAAAATGTTTGTCGACCTATGTAATGAATGGTGATCATTTCAGAGATTTAATCTGGTATACTCTCAAGGGACATTGCCACCTTATTTTGAAAATACAAGCAACAACACAGAGCATACTCCAGTCCAGACCTTACTACAGGAATATTACCATTAAGTCAATTTCTAAATCAAATCTGAAAAATCATTTACTTCAATCAATCCTTTTTTTTTTTTTTTTTTTAACAAAAAGGCATCTTTCTGCTTCATAAGCTTTAGAGGCAAATCAAATTCATTTACCGGTTATTTTCTTAACTTTTTTAATTTTTGTTCCTCTTGGTTTTTATTTTTAATGGTATTGGTATCACATTTCATTTTCATAAGGATGAATATAAACTCAAAATTTCACCAATATACTAGCTATTCGCTTATTTGTCAAACAAATAGAAACTTTGTGAATATGAAACAAAATATGATAGTACATTAAAAGCATAGTGCCATAATATTTTTAATAGTGCAAATTAGAAAAAATATAAAGGAATTTATAACAGACTTCACGTCAGTGACAATGGTTACCTTGTATAGTGGGCAAAAATGTGAAGTAGATTCTAAGGCATTTTTATTTAAATGTTCTATAATGAATAGTTACTATTTTTATAATCAGAATATTAAGTATTTCTTTAAAATAGATAAAACAATGAGATGCAGAAAAAAGTTTCTAGGTATTGTCAGGTATTGATCACATAAAGCAGAACTTTCACCTCTGTTTCATTGTTCTAATAAACTATTATTTGATAGCTTTTTCTGGCAATAATATAAAACAAAATATATTTTATAATAGTAGAAGTTAAAGCAATACAAACATAAGTATCAAGTTTGTGAGAAAAAAACACAAACAAGCTAGCATCGAGAGTTAAATTTTATAATTCATTCATTTCAAAACATGCCAAAGAGTACAGAAAACCATTACCATTAACTGCTTCCTTCATAACCATTTGTTGGCTATACCAATTGCACCAGCTAGACAAGTTCAATGGGCTCTAAATTGCTTAAATTATACTTAGTTCATACTCCAGTACATCAAGTACCACTAAATATTTCAACTGTCCTTGTCAAGTGTTTTCCAAGGCAAGGCCTACAGGTGTTATGATGAAGATTCAGGGCCATTTCTTTCATTATTAGTTTGTAGCCTAAGGGCAGCTGACAAATGCTCTACTTTCGTTTCCCAAGGCCCCTTAAACAAAGGAAAATTACATGGTACTTCTTTCCCACTTTAAAAAATAATTAATTATATAGTAATAGGAGAAAACAATGAAAAAAATAGGCTGTTTTGAAAAAATAATGTAATTGAAAGATTTTTAAAAATTATTAATGCCTTGGATCATTTGGAAGAAAGACACAGAACACAACTTCCTCATTTTACAATCAGGGAGTAAGGAAATAGAGGAGTTGCAGTCACACAGCTGACAAGAGGCTAGGTTAAAACTAGAACTCAGATTTCTTCAGCCCAAGGACACCATCCCATTCCACTGATCTTACTGCAGTGGTAAGATTTATTAATAAGAGACCAATGATTCCCCAATTTTAGGGAACATAAAAATGTGATACAAGATTCATTAAAACTCAGACTGTGGGTCTCCACTCTCCAGAGTTTCTGATTCAGTACTTCTTAGATGGGGCTGCATATTTATTTTTTTTTTTAAAGTTCCCAGGAGAGGCTGATGCTGCTCTGGCACCCACTCTTTGAGAACCACTGCACAATCACCATCCATCCAGAGGAACAGATGAACTTACCTCTGTGCTGCCCTATAGTCAAGCCAGCTAAATTCTAGAGAGCAGGTTCTTCCCCCAGTTAACCAAAACTCAGTTTGCTCATTTAAAAAATAACTGGTTGGTGGTAAATCTCCATTTACCTCTCTATATAACCCAGAAAATGATCCAGATGACCTTCCCTCATCCTTTCCCTCATCTCCCAAAATCTCCCTGGAATATTAACTAGAATTACAAAAAAAATCCATCAGCTCTTCCTATATTGATTAAAACAAAACACTGTCAAAAACTCAAATGATTCTCAGAGCCATGGAGATAATACAAACGAGTGAAGCCAGCCAGCGTCACACGAGAGAAGATTCAGGGAACTACGCAGCTGCAAAGTGTCTTTTCAAACATATTTCAAATTCAAATTTAAAAAATTACTATACAACACACACACACCACCCTGCATTTCAAATTCAGCCAACTTGCCCAAATTTATATCATTGTAAAGTTCAGTACTAACATTCAGTTGCATGGTATTTTCCTCCATTTCTCCAAGGTTAAAAAAAAAAACTCTCTTAGTAAAACATCAAAAGTGTGGAGAAATCATCTTGGTCAGAAAAAGTAATTTGGTCTTGAGAAAAGTATCATTAAGTATACACCAAGTATTCCTTTTCTCAGTATTATACAGGTTAAGAATTTTATTGTATCCTATAACCATGGGGAAAAAGTTGTTCTAATCAACAATGATACACATTATCTTTTCCACAATAAAAGTGCATATTCACTGAAGAGTAAATGATGTGGTGCATATTATTACCTATATTCATGAGGTCCATGAGACTCAACATTTAAACAGGGGTATTATCCTTGATAGTGCTCCAAATATTCCTCAGAGCTCAACTGTCTGGCATTATGTACACATGAAATATCATTTAAGAAAAAACTCAGGCTATCCATCACTAATTTCTACTATCAAGAGTAAAAATGTACTATTATTTCCTTTTAAAAAATAAGTTGGGGGGATAAAGTCTTATAGTCTTTTAAACAACAATCTTACATTTTCCAAGATTCATGTTCTCCAGTTCAATGGAAACTACTTGGAACTCCTATATTTTGAAGAATTTTAAGACTTTTACTAATCTAGCCAGAAAACTGATTTATCTAGGCAACGTTGTCTATGTGTTAGACTTGAAAAATGCATTTACATAGAACATTCAGATAGAGTCAAACCTTTTTTCTGCAAAACTAAGTTAAGAGAACAAACACTAAGCAAACTGAATCTGTATATGGCAACTTCAGGTAGTGGATACTTTCCCTTTGTTTTAGCTAAATCAGATTTAGCTGGAGAGAAAAGCATCAGTGTTGTCAACATTGGAGAGCAGTTTGAAGTGCATGATGTCCCAGGTAGGTCGGGGCAGGAGATGCACATTTAGGAAGAAGACATATAGCTATTCTACAGCGTTGCACTATATGAGAGACAAGAGCCAGCGCAGGGAACTAACTTTCAGCTAAAGAAAAAAGAACGGTTGACAGCTAAGTCCCCTAACAAGCATACTGAACAAAGCATATATTACATTGAAAAGAGTAACAATTAGAAAATAGTCATTGCCTGAGCTAAGAAACAAATTAAAAGAAACAAATTAAAACTCCAACTCCCATTTGCTATAATTGACATCTTAAAAAAAAATCAATGTCCACCTTATTCCTAATTCAGTGTAAATATCTACAGATGAATTAAAGCTTAATATTAAATTTACTTTTACCTTAATATAAATCCTGCCTCTTGAGTTTCTATAAATTTATTTGATACAGTTTTAGAAAATCATCACCCATTACAAGTAAATAATTTCCTATTAATATACCCCAAAACAATAAATATTTTTTAAAACTTTAAAGAACACAGAGCTTTCCTCATCTTTCATCATTCTCAAAAAATGGTAAGATATTTAAATGAGAGATTAGTTTAATAATGAACTAGGAAAACTGTATTTGCCTCAAAGTAAAAGATTCCCAAAAAAGTTAAAACTTCCTCATTAATAAAACAGTTTCAATATATTAAAAGAAAAACTACCAGGGCAAGATATGAAATGTGATTCACAGAGTCATGATTTTTTAATCACTAGATAATAAAATACTGCTCGATGCTAGTTTTTCATTATATAAGCTATAATTTCTTTTGACTTTCCTAAATATTATACTGCATGTGTCAGACTTTACATTAGTCATGTATTCCACTGTTTGTATACAGAGGAAATCCCCACAAAAAATCAATACAAGGAAGGATGTTTTCATCGTAGTTCAAAAATGAAATATTAATTACATGTATATAAACTCTTCAAATCACTTTTTCTAATAAAAATTTATGTAATCTTCAAGTATGTTACAACTCACTAAGGTGAAACGTGCCAATGAACATCATTTCTAGTACTTTGTTAGGCTTTTTAAAAACATATAATACCTGGTACATACTGTGGCTGCTTTTATTTCATCATGGGGTATATTTTCAAAGTAATACCATGGAATGTTTACATTATATTGAATATTTGTAACTCATTAACAAAAGAAGAAATTTTTGAATCTGCTCTACAATTCAGTAAAGTCTATCATTCTAACATTCAAAGGAAATCTTCCCTGTGTGAGAGACTGTGCTAATGTCTGTAGAGAGCAAACAGGGAAAACAGATTATTACAGTAGGTCAGAAAAGAGATAATAAAGGCCTAACCTAAAGCAAAAAGTAAAAATTTAGTTAAAATCCTGTATATATGAGGATGTAAGAAAACATATTATGATAAACTATTATGGGAATACAAAATTAGTGACATCTCACTAGAAGGCTCTCTGGCAACAGCTAGCAAAGTTTATTTGACCTAGCAATTTCCCTGCCAATAATTTCTATATTTACATGAAGATATATGTTGGAAATAATAGTTAACTAAGAAAGAATGTAACCGTTAACAAGGGGGATCACTTAAACAACTTAGGATATAACCATACAGTGAAATATAATGAAATTAAAAAACTGATATGACAAAATCTCCAAGATATATTAAAATTGTAAAAGGTTCAAAACAATATATTATGCTAAAAACCACAGCTATATATTTAAAAATATGTATAATTCTGGTATTTGCCTAAAACTTTTCTGGAACAATACACAAGAAAGCACTAATGGTTTCATCTATGAAATGAAACTGTGAGCGGGCCATAGAAAGATATTTCCTTTTTATTCTATACTTATTTGAAAAGTTTTAATTCACCAGGCATATGTATTACATTTGAAATAAATTAACATCACAAAAAAGTATGGCCAACCATGGATATAAAAGTCTATGCCTTTAAATTTTATTCTTATGTACTAAAGAGGAACCCCAAAATGTGCTGAATTATAGAAATCATTTGACTAATGTGTGGTCATGAAGAATTATTTTGAGAAAATGCAAGACAAAAGGAGAATCAGAAAAACCGCTCTATAGTGTTGCTTTGACTGAGAAATGGAAGGATGGTAAAGCATCAAAGAGTTTGGAGTGACAGTCAAAGATGGACATAGGAGGAAGACAAGTCTACGTGAGACATGAATAGGAAACAGAAACATCAGAGATGGGTAAGCTGAAGAACTCAAATCAGACATACCCGTAAGACATATTGTAATGTCACTTGAAAAAATACTGAGATATTTTAGGGTTCTGAGGAGGGGAGAAATAGGAGAGATATCTCAGGAAAAAGATGTTCTTAAAACAGCTGAAAGAAACCATAACCTTGGAGCCCCATTAAAAATCACAACTCACGCCATGCTTGATACTTCATGCAATGCACATCTAACCAAGCATTCTATCCCTAACAGTGGTGCCAAGAAAAGACACAGCTGTCCTCCCTCAAGTCAATCTCAGAAACATACCCCTAAAACATACCCCTAAAACAGTGGTTCTCAACCTTGACTACACTTTGGAATTCTGACGAAGAGGCTTAAAAGATCCTGATACCTGTCACAACTCCTAGAAATGTATTTAATTGGCCTATGCAATCTACAGCATCTGGAAATTTCAGTGTTTCCCCAAGTGGCTTTAATGTGCAGTGAAAGTTGAAAAGCCACTGCTTTAGAATGTTCTGATTCTCACATTCATAAAGTCATTCGGACCTTCATAGTGTAAGCCTGTGCTATTTCTCAAGATACCAAATTCTTCAGGTTTGACTAGAAATATAAATATTTCAATCAAAGGCTTCTTTCTTTCCAAACTTATGGGAGACCGTTTCATTGGTGGATCCCAAGAAAACACGCCCTAGGGATCCACACAGGGGTGTATGTCTTATGCTGACTTTGGGCTTAAGCACATGATTTGCTGTAGCCAAGGGACAAAGTACTTATGGCTTTGGAGCTTGTCTGTTGGAACACCTCTATCTTGGTGCCCAGCTGCCATGATTCAAAGTAAGTCCAACTACAGAGAGACTGACCACTTGGAGAAGCCCTGGAGGATGAGACACCATGTGGAGGAAGAACAAGAGCCCTCAGCTAAGCCAGGCTGAACACAGGCCAACTCAACAAAGAAGCACCAAGTCAGCCCACAGGTTTGTGAGATAATTAGTATTCATCTTAAGCCACTAAGTTTTGAAGTAGTTTGCTACCCAATAGATAATTAAAACAGTTAATACTTATAAACCTTATATTTAGTCTTTCAACAGCATCAAGGCCCACCACAATTCTATGTTTTACATCCTCAACTCTAATTTTTCTTAAGTTTCATCATATTGCTCTTTATGCATCTTATTTCTATTCCTCTGCCTCAAGTAGTATTTCTAGAACTTAAGGGATCTGTG
This sequence comes from Cheirogaleus major, assembly GCA_963574435.1. Classification (NCBI taxonomy): domain Eukaryota; kingdom Metazoa; phylum Chordata; class Mammalia; order Primates; family Cheirogaleidae; genus Cheirogaleus; species Cheirogaleus major. The sequence goes on from CAUYPO010013127.1 coordinate 22,358, forward strand.
GACTATTTAACAAGCATTCAGCACACACAGAAATCTGTTGTAAAAAGAAGAGTCACTGGGATTTTTTAATAAAGATTAAAATTTTTAAAGTTAATAATAATTTCATGTCAGTGAGAGATGACTTGCTGTTTGCAATCTTTCATTAAGGTATCTTTCCTTGACATGATCAGATTCCACATCCATTTGGTTATTTTCCTTAATTTCGTCAAATTAGAAAATCTTTCTTTACCATTATAGGACATTAGAAATGACAGCAAGTGTTTGGTGGCTCTCTCAGAGATTTCGGGATATTTAGGGCAAGTGCAGACATGGGAATTATGGAAATATTTCTCATTCATGTCTACTTTCAGTTGAAAAATCCATCACATTTAAAGCTAGGTTTACCATTTCTTTCAACATAAAGAAATGTATTTTCATATTCTGCTACAGCATTTGTATTGATTTTTAAATATGCTATTCGATTTTTTATCCAAATAAAGGAAATTATCAAGTAATGGGAAAATAAAATGAAATTCTTGGTAACAACCATTTGTATCACTATTTAGTCTCCTTCAAAACACCCGATAGCTTACTCTCCATGTTAAGCACTGTGATAATGCAGCCATGAAAAGACAGGGCTGAGCTATTCAAGACACTATATGTCATAGAGAAACACCAGCCAAGCAAGTGACTTAAAGTGATATAAATATATGAATCCACTGCCCATGAAGAAATGTTTTTATTCGATCTTTCAGATAAACTTGTTTAAGCCCCTTGCCATTGGGCAACAGTGGGGAAAAAGCCATCTTGTATTTCTTCACCCAGCACACTAAGATATAAACTCAGTGACTTCAATTCCATCCTACTCACAATTTTCACTACTCCCTTTTTCCCTCAATCATAACGAGGAGGTATCTACTAGCAACTGTTCGTGGGAGTATAGCAGAAGATAAACAAGCATTCAGGTAAATTCTTATTTGCAAAGCAATGCTACCCTTGCCCCCAGGAAAAATTGTTCCACTCTTTCTATAGATCCTAATACACCTTATTCAGTCTACACCACAACTCTACAGCAATCACTCCTTTTCCCTGTTACACAAGGTCTTAAGTGATAAATAGTAGTAAAAGTCTTCAAACGTTTCTATCATTAGAATATAAATTCTATGAGGGGAAGGGCTTTTTTCTTCTGGTAAGTGCCATATTTCCAATGTCTGGAATAATTCTTGAGCATAGAGAAAACCTGAAAAAATATTTGCTGAATAAATAAATGAATACACATATTTCATATATTCAAAACTGTGGTTCAGTTTCTACACCTCAGTTCTTTTGCCTCACTGGGAAGGAAACGTTAGAACACAAAATAGTGACTGTTCTTACACATTGATGGCGACTAACATGTGATGTGCCATTTAACAAAAAGTGTCTTTTAACAATGGGGTTTTGCCAGTAATTAATCTGCTTCCCCTCTACACACATTTGTCATTTGAGTTTGGGTTGGTTGACAAGTTTCTCAGTAATAGTGTGACTATGTCACACAAAGTATTGAAATTCTCAATGACGCCTCTAGGGCTTTAATCTCTGCTGTTAGAGAAAAAGGAATCATCAATTTCACATTGAAGCGACTTATTGTGATGGTTTCATAGCAGGTAAGTAGAGGTCAATGGATCTCCAGTCCAGTAAAATCTGAATGCTATTAATGGTATTCACTGCCAGACTTGCTATTCACATGTTTTGTTATTGAGAAGTTTCTGCTAAATTATGGCACTAGCAGAGTTCCTTCTACTAATTTATATCGGTTTAAATTCAATGCCTGAACTAGAGTTCTATTGCTAATATTTTAATTCTATTTTTGGCATTTAATTATTCACTTTTGAGACATCAATCCATTTTTGTGTGTAAGAGAATTAAAATAACACAATAGTAATGACAGAAATTGAATAAACATGTAAATCATATGCAAATAATATAAAATGTTTTGGCAAAGAACTTGTATCAATACCTTAATTGAGAAAACTTAGGAAAACCTAGCCTTTAAAACAGAACGATGTTTGTGGATAGATGCTAGTCGTTTCCCAATATTCTCTCTTTAATCCTCAATAAAACTACCACTTTGGACTAATCACATAGCCCCCAGACTAAACAGCACATTTTATATCTCCCTCTAAAACATCTGGCCTCCTAAGTAAGTTCTGGTCAATAAGATGTAAACCAAATGGTCATATGTGACCTCTAAAACTTGCACTTAAAGGGGAGGGGCATGCCCCTCTATGCTTCCTTTGTTCTGGCTAGAACTCCAATAAGAGGAATTGAGCAGCCATCTTGGACCATGAGATGAAAGCAGCCTGCCAAGACTGGTCAAAACAAAACAAAAACAGCCTCGACTCCTAACATCATAGGACGTTCCCTACCTATGGATTTCTTTCTCATGTATGTGAGAGAAATAAGCTGCTACCTTAAGTTATTGTTATCTCAGGATTTTCAGGTTTTTGTACCCAAATCTATTCCTGATACTATTAATAGAAACATTAAATTTTCTGTGAAAATAATAATTTAATAACAGTAATAATGATACTCGTGACACCTACAAAGAATGTACTATCTGTCAGACTTTATTCTAAATGCTTTACATTTAATAATGTATTAATCTTAACAACTTTGTAAACATGTACTCCTTTTATATTTATTTTATAGGAAATGAGGCACAAAGAGGTTAAACAACTTGCTCAAAATCACCTAGCTATTGAGAGGCAGTACCTAGATTTGAACCCAGGGAAATTGGTTTCTGAATTTTCTCTCTTAACCATCATGGGCTCTATTGCCTATTATAATTATTCATAATTACATATGTTTTACAGCTTGTCATAATTAATAATTAACATTTCAAATTTGTAGAATGTATATGAACAAAGTTGTCTCAATGTTCTTTTTTATCCCCACCAACCAAACCACCTGTGAAGTATTTGGTGGGCCCTACTTTAACACGGAAGTCCACTGACCCCATTTTGAGGTTCTCAAATCAATTTTTCCCCTCAATGGAACTGAAATTGGCTCACAGTGGCATTGTTTCCCAGAGGTTACCCTCACTTCCAAGTATCCTCGCAGGCAAGGAGAAAGCCTCAGTAACTTCACGATACCTGCATCAGCACAGCCCCAACTAAGGGTGGAGGCTTGCTTTTAGCACATTCACAGTAGCCAACTTCACCATTAATTCCCTCTCATAGAGCACGGGACAGAAGTTCTATGAGAATATAGATACTTGCTCACTGTATTCAATGCCCAGTGTATAATTCAGACTATGCAGAACATGACCTTCATTCCTGACCACTGGATATAGTCTAGGGACCAATGCTTAATAATATCATACCATTTGATTTTGAATAAAGTATTTTATTTTTATGCTGCTTTGTGACAACAGAATCAAAGGCTATTGGAGCTGAATGGGGTCTTGGGGATCCATTTAACCCATTTTACAGGTAAGATATCGAAGGCCTAGAGATGTTAACTTCTTTGCTCAAAATCACACAGCTGTTGATTGACACAACTAGGAGTAGGAGATGGGTTTTCCAGTCAAGTATCCGTATCAGATGGGTATTTTCGTTTGTGTGTTTAACTATACTATCCTTTAACAATTCTAAGTTGCAGATAATAGACAAGCCAATATAGAATTGGACATTTTTCCCAGTAACCACATGGAGTATTTTGAAGTTCAAAGAACTTTGTGACTCTTCAAATTATGAATTATTTATAATGCCATATATTAGAAATTTTTTAACACATTTGGGACCACGTAGGTATAATGTAGAAGAAAATCTGAAGAGATTGAAAAAATGCAGTATTTCTAGCCTACAAAATCTTAGGCAATAAAACATGACTAGTCACATCTTTCAGTGGAAATTTCTCACTTTCAGAAAGACCTAAAATCTCATTTAATGATAATTTACTCTTGAATATAAACTACAAGATGATAAACAAGCCAGTGGTCTGAGTGTTGATAAAACTGTGTTTCATACCATCAGTATAGGCTTTAGCTCTAAAACACTGAACAGTACTTTCGGTTTTACATAAAGTTACCTTAAATTTAAGACTTTCAAAAATGTCATTTTCTAAGTTTATACATTTAGCAAGCAAATGACAACTTGGATTTCATTCTTCAAACCAGTGTCACAAAATGTGAGCGTCATATAAAATTAGCCTGCATAGCGCACTAACGAAGGTCCTAGGTGGTTTGCAGGATTGACCACTTTTCCAAGAGACCACTTTTACAACCTCACAGCTGAGAACTGCATGCAACTGAACATGATAAAGATGTTAATGGGGAATGGGAGATAAATCATTTTATATAAATTACACCCATTTCAAAAGGCTTGGCAGTGATTTATGGTTTGAGATGACATAAAATTAGAAATTAAAGTTTCAAAGAAAATAGTGATCAACTGAAGAAAACAAAGCATTAGTTGTTCTAAGACTTGAATTGCATAGATTACACCAATTGGAATAATGAATTTAGCTCTAAGCTTACTAATATCTGAAGCAAAAATGAAAATAGGTTGGGTTAAACAGTTCTCATTTTCTGACAAGAAAAAACAGTCAAGTTTATAAAGATGCCAGTTTTCATTCATTCATGAAAAATAGGAATTTATCAGGCATGTGGTTGTATAATGGCCAAACAGCAGCTGCAGCAATAGGTAAATACTTGAGAGTTCTTACTATATGCTAGACACTTTAACAAGTACCCCACATTTATTATACCATTTAATCATCATAAGAACCTATTTATAGATGAGAAAATGGAAGTGTAAAGACTGCCCCATGGCACAGAGTTAGTAAACAATATAGTCAAAAGCAATGGGCATAGCTGTAAAGGCTACACTTTAAAAGATAATTTTTCTTTCTGAATATATGAAATTAACACATTTTCTGAATGTTTTTATGATGTATATGAGAAAGTAACTCTGATAGGTTGTAATTATGCTTATTAAATATTTTAAGTTCCAAAGCCTGCATTTTTTAGACACAATATTTCTCTTTCTTGCCAAGCAAATATCTAATAAGACATACTAGACATTGTGATTATAAGATGGATATATAGTCCTTGACATCACAGATCTGATGGACAATATGTATTACGGATATACTGTTCCAACAGATGGTTCTCCTATTGAGACTTTATAACATACAACATTAAATTATAAGTCAGCTATTCCATTTCTTCAGGAATGTGATTTAGATACTTTGCTTGCTAGCATGTTAATATTACATTAAAACATGGAAAAAATCCAATAAATTGTCAACCATGACACAGTTTCTCTCAATTTTCAGCAATTTTGGTTAAGTGCTGGATTTTGGTCAACTCATTATTGACCAATGAAAAAATATCTACTAAGTAAGTTTCACTTGAAGATTTCAAGTTAGAAGCAGATGATTTGGAAAATCAGGACTGAAGAAGGAAAGGTGGAAATTCTATTGCAGAAGTGAAACTTTTTTCAGTTGAAAGTGGGGGTTTGAAAAATGTGGCTAGATCTAGAAGGAAGTTTGGAGGTCCCAGATCTAGAAGGAAGTTTTCCCAGAAGGCAATAAAAGTACCTCGAAGTTAAAAAAGCTCAAGTTTAAGGGCTTCTTTTGCCCAGAGCGCCCTAGGAGAGAATCAATACTTTCCCTTAGAGGTGGTGCAAATTTTCAAAGGAAAGTATTTTTGTGTTTTTGTCAAACTTTTGCAATGTTGATTAGCTGAGACCCCAAATATTGCAATTCAAAAAACTAGGCTGCTTCTATTTTCTTTCAGAAATTTACTTCAGTATCAATTCTTTTCATTATGATTCTCTTCCACCTCTTGCTGACAGGTGGTAGCAGTTTTAATAAAGCCCACAGGATGATAGGAAAGAAATGAATATTAACTTTTCCACAGGCATACAATATAACCTTGTTTTTATGTAAAATTCAACCTTCAAAAAATGTTAAGAGCTGTCTCAATATCCTGAGTGTTTGTCTATGGCAGAACAAGGATGGTCTCTCTATATATTTTTAATGTAAAGCCTTTGTTGGAGTTACCTCAATTATATTATTTTACTCTGATTCAGATATTATAAAAATTTTTTTCTCAATTTTTAAAATTTTAAAGAAAGTCAAACAAAACATCCAGCTGTAGAATACCTGAACTGAGGAATGATAGTATTTGTCTGCCTTTAGAGAAGCAAGTTACTAAATATAGGCTCCCTTCATATTAGGAAATGAGATGACAGACATTACAAAGAAATGAAATAAGTTATTTCTTCAGTATCAGATTTTGGAGCATCATCGTTATGCAACTCAAAGCTCTAAAGTGATAAAGTTTAGATTTCCAAATGATAACATGAAAAACTTAAGAATTTGCTACATCTCAATAACTAATTTAAATCTTGTGCCACCTACATAAAAACACTGACATCAGAAACTTTTTCAAAGCTACATCTATTAGCTCCTCTACGTGTATCATAGTTGAACTATACTTTGAAAAACAGTTCCATATCAAAGCTCTGTTCCTTTCACACATTTCAACCCAATTAGAGACAAGAGAGATGAGTGTTAACAAGATAGTCGATTTTAGAAAATATATGCAAAAAAGCCAAATGTTTTTAATTACTTTAATATTTTACACATGTAGAATTTTATCTTATTAGGCATTAAAACAATGTTTAAAAAAAGAAAAATCAGAGCCACCAGCACTCTGTATGAGGCAATCAGCTGGACACAAATTAATATTTATGTTCTGAAACTTCCTCTATCACTATCAGCAATTCGTGTAGAAAGTATTCTATTAATATTAGAACCTTGACAAGCATAGTTAACCCACATGCTTTTCTTAGATAAATGCATGAAGTTCTTACAGTTGTTCAGGTTATCTTCTAAACCATATCAAGAACCAAGGAAAAAATGTAATTCAGATCACTGCTCTTTTTTGTTTGTAACAAGTTTGTCAGAGTGGCTTTATTTTTGGAATAAAAAAGAGATAAAGCTTATTTTGTGCTCTCATTAGCTCTGAATCAAATTAGTGAGATGCCAAATTGGGAGAAATTGGTAAACCACAACAGTCACCTGTTTTAGCACCCATATTCTCCATGAACTGAGAATATCTGAGTTACTAATATTGTCAGATATCCTAAAAATGAAACAAAAAATCTATAAAGCAATCCTCACAAATCAATGTTATATAAAAAGAGTGCTGTCACAATATACCAAAATTAGTCTCCTAAACCAAAAAAATTGATATGTAAGGCCCCTTGATACATGGGAAATAAAGTCATTAAAATGAGTGCTCTCCTTCAATATCCTTAGAAACCATGGTTTTAAAACACTGTAACTAATCAAGAAACTATGCATTTTTTATTCAAATGGTCCTCAGTGGTATAACCATTCTAAAGATAAAGGCTAGATTCTTTGCACTTTTGCACTTCTGATAACTAAAAGATCAGTTTGGTTGTGGGGGGAGGAGGGATAAAATTTCCCTGGTTCTCAAAGTGTGGGCTCTGATCAACAGCTATCAACATCACATGGGAACTTGCTAGAAATGCAATTCCCAGGCCCCATTCCAGACCTACTGAATCAGACACTCTAGAGGTGGGACCCAGCAATCTGTGTTCTAGCAAGTTTCAGAGTAAAATGCACACTAACTTTATACAACTACTGCCCTAAAGTTGTGAGCTGAAACAATTTTCCTATGACTCATTAAAAAGGTACTCAAATGCAGAAAGAAAAAAAAAAACTCCAGAATCCATTCTCATCTCCCCCCACTTCCTATCCTACTTCTCTATATACTAGATGTACTAGTACATCCCAGATTTCGCCCTAACCCAGGCTCAGGGAGGAGTTCAATTTTCAGTTGAAGAAATTACAGTAGTTAATTTAAAATCTCAAATCATTTCACATCAACTCATCTTACAGTTACTACCAGGTGACATTTTCTACCCATCTTCAGTCATCATCTAATCTGCCAATCTTTCAAAAAATCTGGCATCTGGCTAGCTTTACCTACATTCTGACCCCTTTTTAATTGAGCAGTTGTACTCAACCATGTTGTTTTAAATCTCACAGAGCTAATTTAACATTGCCTATATTGACAGATATCATCAGCAAGAACTCAATAAAATGTGTTGCTATAGTTTGTAAAGGGTGTTCTTGATGAGGATTGCTTTTACACTTACACAAGGCCTGTCATTCCTACATCTCAGTACTGAGAGTAGTGTTCTTCTGAGGGACTTATTTTTATCTTATCAACCCTATGTATTGGGTAACTTGTTTGTTTCCTTCATGCTCAGTCTTAAAATGTTAAGAGCCAATTTTACAGCCTAAGCTTAGTAAATGTGATAAAATTAGCACCATAAATTTGCATACTAACTTATCATTGATTACATCACACTTTTTTCTAAAGTTTTTTTTTTTTACCTCTTACACTTATTTCTCACTTATTTTTTTAAATCCTACTTTATTATATGTTTTTTTATTAGCTTTAGATCCTTTTATAGAATGAAGAAAGGCACAAACAAAGGAATGGAGAGAGAATGCAAGAACCAGGAAGATGGGGCTTGGGAAGCCCATGGAGGGGAATTCAATGAGTAAACAGTGCTTGGCTTTGGTCAGATCTGAATATAAATTCCATCTATAGGATTTATCATTTGTATAAACATGTACTGAACTAAGTTGGCTCAACTTTCTTCATTAGTAAAATAAAAATGACCTACCTTAAGGATTATTATAATCATTAGAAGTAATATATGAAAAAAATTGGTAACAGTACCCAGAACAGAATAGGTGGTCATGGAAAGTTAGCCATTATTATCAGCGTCCATGTGGGCAGCCCCTTGAAGCACACCACCATGCAAGTCCCTTGACCTTCTCCAAGGAATTGACCACTACTGTAAAATTCAGTGACCATAACCCAGACCCTGGCATCGCCCAGAATAGGTTTACCTCCAACAACTGGTGAAGATTCCATCAGCTCTGGAATTCCATCTTCTATTATTCATCTTTCTATCACAAAGTGTGAGCCTGGAACAAAAAGACCTTCAATTTCTTTAAAGCTTGCCTAGTCTTCAGTGCTTCTGCCTCTTCCTGCCTTCATTTCCTTCCCTACTCATACTGGACCCTACGATTAAGCACTTCTGCACACTCACTTGCTAACTCTCTTTACTCATACTCTTTTCCCTCAGTCCTTCTTGCTGCATCTGATTGGACTGTCCCATCCTAAATTAATCACCTGCTTTTCCCATCCTTGAAAGGAAAGTGCCAAGTTCTGGGAAGAATGGGTCATAGTGGTATCTCTTGGTCTAGATCTTGGACTTACAACTTCAGTCTGATCCTCAGAAACCCTTTAATTTACTCGTGTTTCTATTCAACACCTCATTTACCATAAACTTCACAGTTTTCTGCCAGGTCCCTTCCCAATCCTATCAATCTTAGCTGATAGTCTTGCCTCCTACTCAGGAATTAAGTTTCTCAACTCTCTAAACCCTGACACAAAATCAAGTTTATACTCCCTGGTCTCAGAGAACAATGGTATCTCTTCTATCCAAGGCCAACAGCTACATGTGACTAGCCCTAGATCTCTTTCTTCCTGAATCTTCTTGGACCTTGTTTCAGCCATTTAAACCTTTTGTTTGTTTGTTTTTTTTAACATACCGTCAGCTACTTCCTCCCAGTTTCTTATGCCACACTGATTAAAAGCATTCACTTGTCTCTCCCATCCTAAAAAACAAGAATTCTCAGTTCCAAATTGGCAATTAAGAATTAAGAAAATGTGACATAAAATTCAAAATGTTTTGTATCAATTAAAACCACAAATTTTGGGTTTTGTTTGTTCTGACCCCACTTGAACAGAATAGATCTGACCTAGCAGTGGAACAAGGGTACTGAGGGCCCACCTTGTGTCTTACTGTGAACCCCACCTCCTATGCACAGACTGTTGGATACAGGAGAATATATGATCCAACATGGGCCAAACTGATGAACTCTCCATCACAAAGACCTTAATGCAGTCAGGTCTGGTCTTGAGAAAGGAGATAATCTTGCAGTCCAATTGCTCTCATCTAGCCATCTTTACTGAATCAATTGAGAGGTGGAGAAAACAATGGAGCAGACATATAAACAGAAAAAACGGTCCAGATCTAGCTTCTGGAAAGGTTTTCATCTCCTTTTGCCAGGCCCAGGTTTATGATTTGCCTGCCCTCGGTTCTATTCGACACTCTGAACACAGGTTTTACTTCAGACACTCCTAGCTGTTATTACAACCAGCCAAAGAGACAAAATACCTCTCAATGAAGGAAAGTAAGACTCCTTGCTCTGTGACCCCATCCACACTGTCCCCTCCGGAAATGTCACAGCATCTACCAGCTGAGCAGAGTTAAGGAGATAAAGCCTGAGAATGGTCTGAGATCACCTTAGAGTTGATTTCTGAGCAGTGACAGACCTTTGAGAGTAATTAAGAGATCTGGCATGGAAGGTGAAAGTGTGAGGAAATGTAAGGGGAAAAACAACCTGAAAGGTCACTCAGGGAGCTATGGGGAGAAGTAATAAGAAGAAAGTCAGAAACCCAAATAAGTCAGCTAGGATAAAAGCGTGGTGAAGTTCTTGCTATTTTTTACAACGCCATTAAAGCAATAAAATAAGTGTTTTTTCTTCCATGTGCATGTGATGAGAAATCTTACCTGTAAATGCCACAGAATTCAGGTTTATCACAGGTCATTTTTCAAGATATGTACGTGTAGTCTTTCCTAGTTTAGAGCTTGTTTTAAATCCTTCCCATCTAAAATTAAGTGGAACATTTAAGGCAAAGAACTATAAAATAAAGATCAACTTTAAAAATCCATATGTAATTAAGAATTTAAAAAGAGATCAATACTTAACTCTAAAAAATATAATGCAAAAATAAAACCAGAATGGTAGCAAAAATCATCTTTCCAAGCCCCTTTAGACCATAGAAGTAGCTCTCTCAGAAAATATTAACAAAGCTAATATTCATTCATTTAACCAGTATTTACTAAGTATCTACTATGGGTACATACACCAAAACATAATATAACACTTTAAAGATAATATTGAAATTATCAATAAATTACTATTCCCCAAAAAAGAAAGAAAGGAATAATTTTAAAACAAGCTTAACTTACTCAGAGCCACGTTGCTTTTCAAGCTACCGCAAAACAGGGAATGTGGACAAAATCTGAGAAAAAGCTTTGTAAGTGGAAACAATATAAATGGAATCTCTTTTATTTGTTGAAACAATGATATAATGTTCCTTGGAGAAAGCAACTGATGGCTCTCCGTCTGAACACCACCTCCATATTTAATCTAGCATAGTAATACAGCTGCATTCTATTATAACCCTATCCTACACTACAGCACTCTAACAGAATACAGTTTTATAATCAAGTTCGTGGCATGCAGATCAAATTAGTGACAAGTGAGTAATCATTAAAAAAGTAATCTTATTTTATTGTAGGAATTTACAGTAATCTTATTTTACTATAGGAGTGAGTTTACACAGAGCTAAAGGCAAAGATAACAATGAAAAGAAACAACTGAGAAAAGGGTGATCACACTCCCACTATCCTGGGAAGGAACAGCCCTGATTAAAACCACAGAGCATCATCTTCCTCTCTATGCCCATTCAGCCGCCCTGATGACGCTCGCTCTCTGTTGAGCTTCCAGCGCGAGTTAAATGCCAAGGTTCTGCCCACTTATTCTACCCCTTTCTCACCGCCTTCCCACCTTGTCCATCTCTCTCCAGCTTCACAGAGTGTCATCCTAGTCTACTTCTGTCTTTACGGCTAAGTAGTTTTCTTCATTTCTATCTCAAAATCTGGAGGGAAAAGTGGCAGAGATAGTGCATTCTCGGTTTTTGAAAATTAATACACAAATCAGGAAAAATATGTGGATATATACATACACATATATGTTAAAATGCCTATTTAACATACATAAAACTACCTAACATAAATAAGAAATAATACTTACTCAGAAGGATAAGAAAGTACAACGTATGTTGAGTGCTAAGACCAACAGCAAATTCTTAGACAGTGGTTCTGAAACTCCACATACATCAGTATCCCCTGCACGGCTTGTTAAAACACAGACTGTTGGACCCCAGCCCCAGAGTCTGAGGAAGTAGATTTAGGGTGAGACATAAGAACATGCATTTGTAACAAGCTCCCAGTTAATACTGATACTGGTGCGCCAGGGACCACACCGAGACCTCTGGACTCTGAGTGTTGGCATCACTTTATCCTATTGTTCCATACACCCAAGAGTCACTATTTTATGATTTCAAAGTCATCATTGCTTTTTCTCTGGACATAAAACCATAACTTAGGACTTTTGAACATACTTTAAGATAGATATACAAAATGTCAACTATCAAACATTGAAAATAATGTTGGGACATTAAAATGAAAATAATGTTGCTTTTAAAATGTGATATAAGATTTTTAGATTAACCCTTTAATTGCACCAGGAGCCTTAAGCTGTCATGTATGAAATCTGAGTACCCTGAAGTCACCATGCTCTGAGGAAGCCCAAGACATGCGAGGAGGCTGCATGCAGGCACTCTGGATGAGAGTCCCAGCTAAGCCCAGCCTTTCAGCCATCCCAGCCCAGATACAGACATAAGAGTAAAGAAGCCACCAGAGGATTTTAGGTTCCAATTTTTTTAATCACTCCTGGCTCAGAAGCCTTCCCATATGAGAACATCATGAAACAGAGACAAGTCATTCTTGTTATACCCTTTCTAAATTCCTGAACCATAGAATCTAATAGTATAACAAAATGATTTTTGTTCTATACTACTGTAGTTAAGCTGGCTTATTAACAGGAATAGGCAACTGAAGCATGCTAGCCATAAAGTTATGGCTGGACTTGATTTGATATACAGCAATTTGATAAGAAATGTGGTAAACATATAGCAAGAATTAAAATGCAGGTAATATGTATGAGATACAAAGAAATATGAAATCTACTATATATTTCCTCTAACAATGTCCATACTTCTGTGTTATGATTATAAAATAGAGCTGAGAAGTTTTATTATTACAAAGATAATGCCTGCCCTCTTTAAATACCATTAAACCCAGAAGTTCTTTCTGATCAAAATATATGTTTCTCTTTATCATAAAAAAAGAATAAAATAAAGATAATGAATTCATCACTACAAAATATTGTCTCCCAGAAATCAAAGTAGAAATCACTAGGCAGAATTCTAACAATAATCCCCAATGATGCTCATCCTTATATAATCCTTCTTCTTTGAGTACAGATGGAACCTGTGTATATGTTGAGATGTCATCCCCACATTATTTTTGTTATATGATACAGTTGATCTTAAGATAGACAATATATGGTAGGCCTAATCTAATTACACAAGCCCTTTAAAAAACAGTTTTATCTTGATGGTAGCAGAAGGGGAAGTCAAAAGACAAAGTGTGAAAACTGATGCTGATTTGCAGATGAATGGGAACATATGAGAAAAAACTGCCCTCTGCTTCTAGAGGGCAACCCCGTGTCAACAGCCAGCAAGGATGTGGGAACCTCAGACCTGTCATCTGCCAACAGAGCTTCCCAGAGCCTCAACATATGAGCCCAGCCTGACTAATACTATGATTCTGGCCTCGGGACACCCTAACCAGAGAAACTCAGTCCAGTCTTTACAGACTGCTGACCTACAGAACTGCTAGCTACTAAAATGGTCTTGTTTTAAGATAGTAAAGGTGGTAATTCATTAGGCAACAGTATAAATCTAATACATTGGCCTTGGACTCTACTCTCATCAGTTCTATGTAAAAAATTAGTTTTTAAAGTTATACGTCTTTAACTAGCGGCATTTCCTTTTTGAATTAATCCAAATTAATTTAAAAATCAGTCAATCTTTAGTTTCTTACACAAAAAAACCTGTACTACTCAAATATTTCCCCCTATGAAGAAACATAATATTTTAGTAAAACCAAGGATTTGGTGTTCAGAAATGAGAGAAAAAGAGGCCATATCACTTAAGAGCTAAAAAGTATCAGAGTTTCTTGGGATATATTACTTTTCAGAACTATCTTTCTCAGAAGACTACAGTTTTTATTTTTCAACTTTTTATCATAAAATTTTTAACCAAAGGGAAAAATTAAGAGCAAATAAAATAGTCTCACCCTTCACCTACATTTAACAATATTCTGCTCTTGTTGCTTTATGTGTGGATATGAATTTTTCATTTACTTCTGAATCAAAGTAAGTTGTAGGCAAAGTAATACTAGACTACGCTTCTCCTAAAAACAAGAACAGTTTCTTCATAACCACAATACCACTCTCACACCAAAACAATTAACAAAATTCCACTTTGCCTAATGGCCCATCCATATTATTTTTTATTTTAGCATATTATGGGGGTATAAGTATTAAGGTTACGTATATTGCCCATGCCCCCCCACTTCCCTCCAGGCAGAGCCTCAAGCGTGACCAACCCCCAAATGTTGCACATCTCACTCATTATGTTTGTATATAACCATTCCCTCCTCCCCCCTCCCACCTGCCTGACACCCGATAAATGTTATTCCTATATGTCCACTTAGGTGTTGATCCGTTAATACCAATTTGCTGGTGAGTACATGTGGTGCTCATTTTTCCATTCTTGAGATACTTCACTTAGTAGAATGGGTTCCAGCTCTATCCAGGAAAATACAAGAGGTGCTATATCACCATTGTTTCTTAAAGCTGAAGAGTACTCCATGGTATACATATACCATGTTATTAATCCACTCATGTATTGATGGGCACCTGGGTTGTTTCCACAACTTTGCAATTGTGAACTGTGCTGCTATAAACATTCAAGTGCAGGTGTCTTTTTCATAGAGTGACTTTTGTTCTTTAGGGTAGATGCCCAGTAATGGGATTGCTGGATCAAATGGTAGATCTACTTGTATTGCTTTAAGGTATCTCCATAATGCTTTCCACAGAGGCTGAACTAGTTTGCAGTCCCACCAGCAGTGTAGGAGTGTTCCTATATCTCCACATCCACGCCAACATTTATTGTTTGGGGACTTTTTAATAAAGGCCATTCTTACTAAAGATAAGTGGTATCTCATTGCAGTTTTGATTTGCATTTCCCTGATGATTAGAGATGTTGAGCATTTTTTCATATGTTTGTTGGCCATTATTCTGTCTTCCTTTGAAAAATTTCTGTTCATGTCCTTTGCCCACTTTTTGATAGGGTTGTTTGATTTTTCCTTGCGGATATTCCTGAGTTCTAAATAAATTCTAGTTATCAGCCCTTTATGGGATGTGTAGCTTGCAAAAATTTTCTCCCTTTCTGTGGGTAGTATGTTTGCTCTCTTGACAGTTCCTTTGGCTGTGCAGAAGCTTTTTAATTTGATCAGGTCCTATTTATTTATTTTTGTTGCTGCTGTGATTGCCTTTGGGGTCTTCTTCATAAATTCTTTGCCTAGGCCAATATCTAGAAGGGTATTTCCAATGGTTTCCTCTAGAATTCTAATGGTTTCACACCTAAGCTTCAAGTTTGTAACCCAGCGTGAGTTGATTTTTGTGAGAGGTGAAAGGTGTGGGTCCTGTTTCAGTCTTATACATGTGGCTATCCAGTTTTCCCAGCACCATTTATTGAATAAGGATTCTTTTCCCCAGTGTATGTTTTTGTTTGCTTTGTCAAAGATTAGATGGCTATATGATGATGGTTTTATATCTGGGTTCTCTGTTC
>CAUYPO010013134.1:0-18028 GCA_963574435.1 Cheirogaleus major
TAAAGTTACCAGCTGCACACAAAATTAGCTGCTGGTTGGGCCATAGAGAAATTGTGTGCAGCCTGTCATCCTAGCACTCTGGGAGGCCGAGGCGGGAGGATCGTTCAAGGTCAGGAGTTCGAGACCAGCACTGAGCAAGAGCGAGACCCCGTCTCTACTAAAAATAGAAAGAAATTAATTGGCCAACTAAAAATACATAGAAAAAATTAGCAGCCGGGCATGTTGGCGCATGCCTGTAGTCCCAGCTACTCGGGAGGCTGAGGCAGGAGGATCGCTTGAGCCCAGGAGTTGGAGGTTGCTGTGAGCTAGGCTGACACCACGGCACTCTAGCCCGGGCAACAGAGTGATACTTTGTCTCAAAAAAAAAAAAAAAAAAGAAAGAAATGAAAACCGGCACAGGAGTGTGTGAGCCCATGTGTGTGTGTGTGTGTGTGTGCAAACATTGAGAGAAATCGAAACACATTTTACTGTGATGAGGGAAAACTCTCAAAAGGAGGAAATGAGCCTGGAACTCAAAGGTGAGAAGTTCCCACAGAAAGAAGCGCAGGTGGCCAAAGAAGTGGAACAGGTGAGAGGAGAGATTGAGAAAGTCAGAGAACCTTCCGGGAGGCCCAGCATCGCATTAATAGGAGTTCTGGAAAAAAGCAAAAGCAGGAAATGTCCCCAAACCAAAGTTCAGGAACATGCAGAGGGCCCACCTTGTGTGCAGAGCAACTGGGAGAACTGCTAGGATGGGGGCGGGGAGGGGGGCCAAAGGCTTCCGGGCAGAGCTGGGGCTAAATCAGGAATCAGACGGCCCAGACCTCCAGGCAACAGAGGCTGGAAGACGAGAGAATGATGCAACAGCATTCTAAGGAAAGTGATTTTCAGTCTAGAACACCTTTTAATTTTCCCCTTCAAATCTCAGCTTCCTGTTCATATTTCCATCTATTTATCTCCCTGTGCTACATTCTCCATAATTTACCTTTAAATAGGAACTGCTCCTCTGCTTGCTGAGTTGAGCTGACTTTGTCATAATGAGGCCGTGTCTATGTGTGATTAACCTGTCCATGGAGCTTTTTATTTCACTCACTGGATTTTTTATTTCCAAATGTTTGACTCCCTTCCTTCTGAATGGGCCTTTTCTCAGTCGTGTCTTGTGCTTAGTTTCTTGTCTTACATCCACAATCATTTTAGACATAGCTGTTTAAAGCCATCATCTGATGATCCTACTACCTGAGGTTCTTAGGGATATAATGCCTCTGTTTGTTTGGATCTGCTGGTGGATTGCTTTGCGTGTTTTGTAATTTTGGATTGAGTTCATTTTCAGTAGGGCTCTATCTGTGGGAATCTTTTGGGCGTGGGCTGAAGGTATGTCTGTCTTTACCGAGAGATTTTGTGTTTGTAAGACCCTCCGACCCTCTGTTGTCTTGCCAGCCTGTGATTGTTTTTATGCTAATTTCCTGGCTCCGTGGGTCCTGTACTATGCAGGTAGTGTAAATTCAAATCTCCTACCTGCACAAGACAGGCCCATCATTGCAAGTTCTCAATGGGGACATCTTCCCCCCTTGCATGGCTCAGGCTGAGATACATGTGCCTTCAGGTCCCCTCCCTGTGCTGGTGGCCACGTATTTCCCCCCAGGGGTGTCCCTTTAAGGGTTTTGCTTATAGGACCTTGCCTTGCATGGGCCCCTGGCCTTACCTTCTGTCTCTGGACTGTTAGCCCCAGGTCTCCGGTACCGAGACTCGTGCCGTCCGCACATGTGAAGGCCAGCTGTGTGCACTACGGGGGTCTTCAGTTCCCTCTTCTCTTTTGGCCACTGAAAATGTCATCCCTTTTCTTCTTTGCACATCTGACTAGTATTTAAAAGGATCCTCACATTGTATCTAACATTTCTGGCTGTGCAGTAGGAGTGGTTTCCTGTTTAGGCCACACGATTGCCAACGAGGAATTCCTCCTCCAAGCTAGAACTCGACATTCAGCCAAATTATCAGGCAAAGGGCGGGTCGAATAATGTTGACCTAGTCATAATGATGTGTAAACAGTGGATTCTGATTTCATTGTGAACGATGGCATAACTCTCCAGGGTGGCCGTGGGTGTGGGTGGGGTCATCACGGAAGAGCTAAACCTTCATCTTCTTCCAGGGTTGGAAATTAAGGCATAAAATATTTTTTTGGGGGGGGACTATAGAAAAGGTAAAATTTCCATAGAATCTTTAAAAAAGCAAGCAAGCAGCAGTGCAAGCACATGCTGGGGAGAGCGCTGGGTGGGCGACTGCTGGGGCTGCACCTGGCCCCTGCCAAGTGACTGGGGTGGGGGTGAGGCGGGGGGCGGGGCAGTGCTGCACTCTGCTTCCTCGTCATGAGTTTTCCACTTTTTATGCTGTCTGCTTTTACTGATTTGGGAAAAAACAAAGAATCAAGGTAACACGAGAGAGTTGGTTTGCTGGCAGGAGGGTCCGGGGCGGGGGCTCGGGACAGAGCGAGAGGGAGGGAGGTGTCCTTCTCTCCTACGCCCCCTGAGTTAGAGGAGTCTCGGGGCTCTGTGGTCCCTTTTCACAGCAGCCGCCTTGAATTCCAACATCGGCTGTGACCACGGGCTTGTCTTCAGCATCCCCCAAGTGGCAGCGACCGGACAGGTGCTGAGAATCTCACGGCTTTCGTGAGGGAGAACAGACGATGTCCCAGTGGCACAAGTGACGTCCTCGAAGATGCGGAGCCATTGGGCCACCAAACCCCTGCTCTGCTGATGCAGAACTGATGGTTTACGGTTAATGCACATTTCTTGTTCCACACGAACGAACCCTCAAAGGCTCACGGTGGCTTCTCGGGGGAGGCAGCATCACGGGAACTTTCCTTCCTGTTCCTTTAGCCCCGAGTGGGAATAATCGATGTTTACCTGGTGCTGAGTAACCGGGTGGAGCTGCTCTAATGAGCTTGTCCCTCCTGCTCGCCTCCTTCCGCCCAGCCTGGATTAGCCACCGAAGGAAGCAAGAGGCCTTCGCCCCGGCCTCTGACCGTGGGAGGCTCCGACCCGGATCTCTCTCTGCGGCCCTGGCCAGGTCCCCTCGGGCTGCCCCCAGGTGTGGGCACACGTGGCCTTCTCATGTGGCCTTGGCGGGAGGTGGGGGTGGGTGGAAGGCCACTGGGCCCTGCCTTTGACGGCGCTGCCTGCGGCTGGCCCGTGGGTGTTGCCCAACACACTAAGGCGGGGGGACACACCCTCCATCTCCCCATGGGACCTCATCATCAGGGCAGCGTCTGCGTGGTCAGGAGAGCGAGGTCCCAGGCTGGCCCCGTGTTGCTGACCATGCACCCTTGGTTAAGTCCTGATACCCCCAAATGGAGGAGGTTGAACTAGATAATCCACCTTGTCTGATTTCTTAGTAGCTATGAAAAACTATTGATAATATAAAGAATTAGTAATACAGATGAATAAGTCACAGCAGCTCTATTCACAGAAGCTGAAAGGGGAGATAACCTGATATCCCCGTCAAAGGGTGAGTGAGGCACCACATGTGTCCAGCACAGGGACATTATTCAGCTGTGAGGAGGAACGAGGTTCACACACAGGTGCAGGGTGGACACCCTCCAGACATTCTGCCAGATGAAAGACACAGACAGGAAGGCCACACAGGGGACTACCCACTTTGTATCTGGAGTAGGTAGGTCAGTAGAGACAGATTGGGGTGGCCAGGGGCTTGGGGGAGGGGAGACACTGCTTGGTGTGTCTGGGGTTTACTTGGCCGGATAGAATGTGCTGGAACTATTTAGAGGCAGGGGCTGCACAACACTGTGAATGTCCTGAATGCCACGGAATGGCTCCCTTTAAAATGGTTAATTTTATGTTTTGTGAATTTCACCTTAATAAATTGAACAGAAACACGGCTCCCCAACAGAAGCAAGTCCCAGGGCTGTGGGACACTGGGACCAGCAAGCAGTGGCTTCCTGCTCACACTGGCAGGGTGGGGGATGGGCAGCTCACCCTGGCACCTAGCGGTGGAGCCAGGATCTCCCTGCCTTGTCCCTTTGCTTCTTTGCTTTACAATTTGCCCGTTGCTTTGTAGCTGAGCTAGAGTCGTGCTACCCAGCTGTGCGGCGCAAAGTCAGGCTCGAGCGCTTGGGCATGCGTGCGTTTCCTCAGTTATGTGATAGACCACGTGCAAGGCCCAGGGGCCCAGGGACAGCCAGAGATAGGCAGCCTGTGCTCTGCTGGTCACCTCCTGCCCTCTGGTTCCCAAGGGACAGGACACTACATCTGCTGCTGCCTTCCCGTCCCACCAGTGCCCTTCTGCAGGACAGTGGGTCAGGGAGGGACATGCCACAGGAGAAAGGAAAAGGAAGAGCCCAGCCTGCAGCCAGCCCCACAGCTGCTGGGTGGCTTCCTGCAGGGCCCTGGGAGCAGCGGGAGCCCTGTCCGGCAGGGCGAGGAGGGGCGCCCCGGGAAGCACCAGGGCTGGGCACTACTCGCTGGAAAGTGGGGACACAGGCAGCGGCCCCGGATCATCCTCCACGTGATTTCCAGACCTACTTTGGAGCCGGCTGGGCAGTGGCCTAGAACCTTCTCCCTGCGGCCCAGCTTGGGGAGGGGGTGCTAATGAGGGGAGTGTCCTGGCCAGTCTGGCCTTTGTGCTGCTTTTCCCAAAACAAGGACAAACTCTCAGGACAAGGCTTCTTTCCGGCTGGGAGGTGGGTGTGTGGCCAGGTGGGAACACCAAACCCTGGCTCTTAGTCGCCCCAATCTGCCTTCTTCCTGCTCCCTCCCCTGCAGCTCTCAGTGGTCAGGATTCCCTGCATGGCTGGAGTCTCAGCTCACAGGAAGAGTGTTCTGGAAAAGCACACCTTTCTGGGGGCACTTCTCAAATGGCAGATCTGAGACACGCCCCAGTGGGCAGGGGGAGGGGAGGTCCCAGGCACAGAGCTCTCTGGGCTGCCAGGGCTGTGGGTTCCTGGAGGGACCTCAGAAGTGTGATAATGACCACAACCCGGCCACGACAGCGTCCACATTGGAGCGTGGGGCTGGCACACGCAGGAGGGGACGCGGGGGGCTCTGCAGGGTCTGCTGGGCTAATATTTTGGCCCCAGTCTGACCCCTCCAGAAGACAGCCCTCGGTCCCCACCGAGTCTGGGGGGCTGTGGGTCTGAGCCCTGGTGGTCTCCCAGGCTTGGGTCCCCCATCCCTCACCACTAGCACCCGGCTCAGGGTTGTTCACACCGCCCAGGCTCCGAGCACCCCTGCTCCAGCTGGACGTGCACTGTGGTCCCCACTCGGCATTTGGGTGAACCCAGGAGGACGGAGGGTGGCCTGGTGGCCCCACGTGTGTGCCAGGCCGTGCCAGGAGGGAAGGGGTTAACCAGACACCCGCGAAAGCCCTCTGAGGTTGCCAAGTCACCAGAAACCGCTTCTACTTATTCGGGCACATTTTTCTTTCATTTCTCAGAGCCAGCCACGGCCTGTTGTGACCTGCCACCTGCCACCGGCAATCATCACCACGACCTACCTGAGCATGGCCTTCCGGAGATGGCGGCCCCTCCCCCCCACCGTCCTCCCAGAGCTCAGGGGCCAGGAGCGCGATGTCCCACCGCCAGCTTGGAGGGTCAGGAAATGGCAGCCAGGGGCCGAACTGCCCCAGCCTTGTTTGCTAAGACCGAAGCCATGGCCGTCCCTCCCGGGGCGTGCACCAGCTCAACCCCAAGAAGGCCGAGAGTCCAGCACCCTGTGTGTCCCCACCGGGGAGCCCCAGTGCGCTGTGGGACCAAGCAGCACGGGAGCCCGGCCTGAGCAGCCGGGGGTGCCGGACGGGGGGCTGGGCCCTGCCTCTCCCTCCACACGCACAGGAGGCCTGTGGCCAGGACCCCAGAGACTTGGGGTCCGAGTGCTGCCTGCCACCCGGGTGTGGACGTGAGCTGTGCATCTGCAGCGCCGGCTGGCGGGGCCTGTCCACCGGTGTCCACAGCAGCTCCCACTGCCTGGAACCTGCCTGCTCTTCCTGCCTGCCCTGGACGCGCCAGGCGCCCCAGCCCGCTGCCCCGGCGGGGCCCTGTGGAGGCTTCCGTGGCTCCTTCCTGGGCCTTACCAGCCCGGCCTCACTACCTCCCAACTTCTTCTAGAACTTTCCCTGCACTCTGTTGTCCCTGTGGTCTCATCCTGCAGTCAGCCTCAGCTGCAAAGCATTTCCCAGGACACCCCACAGTCCCCTTTCTGGGGCATCACCTCCCTCAGCTGAGCTTCAAGGCTCTGCGAGGGGTCGGCCCAGGG
Source organism: Cheirogaleus major (assembly GCA_963574435.1). Classification (NCBI taxonomy): domain Eukaryota; kingdom Metazoa; phylum Chordata; class Mammalia; order Primates; family Cheirogaleidae; genus Cheirogaleus; species Cheirogaleus major. Next base: position 6,240 of record CAUYPO010013134.1, read on the forward strand.
AGGGACTCGCCCAGGGTCTTGCCTGCCCCCTGTTCCCTGCCCCCTGTTCCACTGCCTCTCAGGCACACACAAAACCAAGGCCACCTCTTGCAGGCCAAGAGGTTTTCTCCTCCTTGGAGGTTTTCTCCTTCAAGAAACCATCCCAGCCCTGCCATCTGGGCAGAAGTTCCCCTTCTCTTGGTTTGGCGGTGTTTTGCTGGGACTGCTCCATGGCAGGGATTTCATTCTGCTTTGTACTGTGGTTACTTTGGAAAAGAGAGAAAGAGGGAAATAGTAAGAAGGGAAAGAAGGAGGGAGGGAGGACACACAGGGAATGCAGATTACCTGCAGGCATCATGCCAAGTGCTTACAGACTGATTTTATTTGGTTGTCACTGCAGCCCACACAGCGGCAGGCCCGCCTGGCTCCGAAGCATTTGCCCTTCAACCCCTGGGAAGGGAGCCGGTCAGCGCTGCCTTACTCAGCCCCAGAGAGGAGGGCTTCCCCAGGCTGCAGGGAGCGATGTCAGGGAGCCCAGGCCCAGCTGCTCAGCAGCCTGCTTCCACCACGGAGGCCGGAGCTGCAGGGGAGGCCGTGGGCACTGCCAGGCAGCCTGGCCCGGAGACCGTCGTACAATGCTCAGATGGTGGCCAGCTCGGTGCAGGCTCTTAGGGAACTAAGAAAAGCAACTGTAAGCTCTGGGTCCCTCCTAAAAGAGACCAGCGTTCATCACAAGGAAGGTGCTGGGTTGGACAACAGGTTCAGACCAGCTTCCAGCCGATGCCCAGTGCCGGATGGTCACAGAAGGGAAGTGCTCAAAGACATGGACCCGCTGACCGCACAGCCTGGCCGCAGGCTCGGCCGTCCTGGGCTGCACAGACTGACATGGCCCCTCCCCCATACCCCCTGCTGGGCTTCCCTCTGTGCTGCCCCCCTCCCCCCCGCGCGTGGAAAGGGGGATGCAATAGTGGGAGTGTGGGCACCAGTGCCGGGAGGGACCTCAGAGCGTCTGCTGTGGCTGCCCCAGTGCAGAGGCTGCGCCCCAGGTGAGGGCCGCTCCTGGCAGGGTCTACAGGGGCAGTGCTCAGCCTGTGGTTCTCCTGCGAGGGCACCTGCCCGCCGTCACATTCACACTTCCAGCTGCTGGGGTGTCCCGGGCACCTGGGCGAACCTGCAAGCAGGAGGTGGCAGGACACAGACAGCCCTGGTGAACGAAGGCTGGAGCCCTCTCCACACTGTGGCTTGTGACAGCTGCTGCCAGAGTCGGCAAATGGAAGCACAGGACAAAAAATCCAGGGTGCACAACTGCATTTGAGTTTCGGATAAACGACAATCTGTCTTTATTGTATGCCCCAGACACCACATGAGACACACTCACACTGAAACGTAACCCATTATACACTTAACTAAATTTTAACATAAAATGAAAACTTTTCAGTTTTACTAAAATTTTATTTAGAATTTTTATTAAAAAGTACTCATAATTTTTTTTTCAGATTTTATCCCCAATTTTGCATGGGACACACTTATACTAAAAGTTTATCAATGCTTATGACATACTTTATTGTTTATGAATACTCATACTAAAAAATTTCTTGTTTTATCTGAAATTCAAATTTAGCTGGACGCCTGTATTTCATCTGGCAGCTCTACTTGCATATCTTCCTGGCAATGCTTGGTTATTTGAAAATAATAACATTTTGCTTTTGAATGCTCCAGATTTGGGCTTTCCCCCAATAGGTTTGTTCCTCGGGCTGTGTTAGCAGAGAGGTCCCTTCCCTGCAGGAGATGGGCCACGTGCTTTGTCACCTGCAAAGCTGGGCACAGCGTGCGGGGAGCAGGGATTCTCCCCAAAAGGTCAAGCGTCCTATTTCTCATTGTTGGCCACTGCTGGCCAAGGACTTTGGGGAGTGCTGTCAAGGTGACGGGACCCGAGGAGACCCGGCCCCACGTGCAGAGGCTGCGGCTCCACCATGAGCACCAGGACAGGGCGGCCAGGGACCCGGGAGAGGAGCCGGACCCGGCTAAGCCACCACGAAACCTGCCCTCCCCCACACAGGATGGGGTCAGGACGGCGCTGAGCACCGGAGAGTACTGGGGGATCACATGAGGTTCGGGTGGACGGTGTGACGTGGGACAGCTGGCCGGCAGTGCAGGCTGGACTCCCGCTAGCTGTGGGTCAAGGTCGTCTGTTTCCTGCCCCCGAGAACTCGGCGTCAGCAGCCGGGAGGTGGGAGGAAGGTTTTGCCCTGATCCCCAGGACCCCACACCTGTCCGCAGGGCTCTGGGATGTCAGACAGGCTCGAGAGGGAGAAGAGGGTTGCACCCACGGACACTGGTATAGTCACAGTTACATGGGGCGTGTTCAGCACTCGCTGCTGCCGGGCCTGGTGCTCAGGGCGTGACATGCGTTTTCACCCTTAACCCTCGAGAGCAGTCCGGGGTGTAGGAAACCTCATCCCTGTGCAATGAGCAGGCTGACGCTCCGGGAGGCTGTTCCTCCCTCCTCAGAGCTGGAAGGTTCGGGCAGAGGGCAGATCGTGCCTCGTGGGCATTGGGCCTTAATGTGAATTCACCTTATTACACGAGTCGGGGTGGGTAGGGCTTGTTTTTGTGTCTGTCGTTCCGGCTGTCTCGGTGCCCCTCGCCCCCCCCCCCACTGTGCTGAGACCCAGAGCGGCACATCCAGTCCTCGGGCCTGCCCCTCCGGTGCCTGGGAGGCCCAAAAGCAGCAGGTAGAATGTGGGGGGCTCTAGTTTCCTGATCCCCCGCCCCTGTCTGAGCCCCCCGCCCCTGTGCCTTTGGGTCTCCATCACCACCCACGTCGGGGGCTGAGCACTGGGTTCTGTCCCAATCTCTCTCAAGCTTGAGAGAGCCCCTGCTTTCTTCCTCTCCGCGGAGGGGCTCCAAGAAGCTCCAGGAGTCCAGGCCTCCCTCCCTCCCGCCCCACTCCCTCCGGCCCCTCCTGCCTCTCCCTAAGCAACCAGTGGCTGCAAATGAGCTTCCAACTCTCTCACCCCAGTCCTGAAGCCCCCCGGAGGCCCCTTGCTGGCAGATTTGCCCTGGAAAAGGCCCCGCCCTCTCACTGGTCTCTGCCCCTTCTCAGGTCAGGCCCCACCTCTGTCCTGGCACCTGCAGTCCTGCGGCCTGGACTGCACGCCCGTCCCCCTCGTCCTGGGGACTGCACGCCCGTCCCCCTCCTCCTGGGAACTGCACGCCCACCGTCCTCCTCCTCCTGAGGCGTCCTCCCAGCCTGCAGCCCAGCCTCCTCCTCCACCTCCTCCTCTTCTTCCTCTTCTGCCCAGCCCCCGCCACTTTCTCCAGGAAGCCACCTGGCCCCATGCCCAGGTGAGACACATCCTCACCCACGACCCCATGGGAGGCGGGGCCTCACCTCACTGCTGTGTGTCCCCAGAGTCTGCTTCAGCAGACCTGGAGAGTCCCCAAACATGGCTCCCCCAAACCTCCCAGAGGTTTCCATCAGAGAAAAGTCGGTCTCCCTCTGGCAGGTTCCAGGCAGATCCAGGTAGTAAACAGAGGAGAACTGGGGATGTGGAGGAGGAGGAGGAGAGAAGTGGGGGGCCGAGGGCTGCCCTGGGGCAGGGGTGAGGCCAGGAGCTCCAGGCTGCAGGGAGCTGTGATCCCACACTGCACTCCAGCCGGGGCGACAGTGAAGCTCCTTCCTAAAAAAAAAAATACTGCCCAGACAGGCACTGGAGGCCGCTTGTATGTTCACTGAGAAAGGAAAAGGAAGGCCAACACAGGGGTGTGTGTGGGTTTGCGTGTGGGTGTGCGTATGTGGGGGTGGGAGTGAAAGTCTAGCCCTCCAGACGCCAGCAGCGGGCCAGCCTTACCCGGAACCGGCTCCCTACCCTGCTGCTCTGTCCAGGCAGGATCAGCTGGAGTGAGGCCCCGCCCGGCGCCCGTGCTCAGTAGTGACCTGCTGAGCGGGGAGGAGTGGAGGGGTGGTGGGCAGGGTTCTGAGACGGTCCAGGGTTTCTGGCCCCTGGTACACACACGCCTTTTCCCAGCGCAAACAAAAGTCAACCTAGGTGCTACCGTGAGCTCTTCTGCAGCTGTAATTGAAGTCCCAAGTAGGTGGGTCATGTGATGAGAATAACCAGGCGGTCCCCACCTAACACACCAGCCCTTTAAATCTGGGTCTGGAGTCGGAGGAGAGGAAGGCAGAGATGTGAAGTGCAAGAAGGATTCAACCCGAGGGAGACTCCCTTGCTGACCTGGGAGGGCCGACCCCCGAATTCTACCCCCGGAGAGAGAACCTGCCATGCTGCAGAGCTGGGAGCTACTCAGTAGGGGTTGTAAGCTACACAGTTTGGGGTGATCTGTTTTGCAGCAACAGAAAATGAATGCAGAGGCTCTGTGATTTGGGGGTCTTTTTTTTTTTTTAAGACAGAGTCTTGCCCAGGCTGGAGTGCAGCGGCATCATCACAGCTCACTGCAGCCTCAGACTCCTGGGCTCCAGCGATCCTCTTGCCTCAGCCTCCTGAGCAGCAGGTGCTATGGGGACCACAGGGGTCACAGGTGCTAAGAGCAGATGATGTATTCAGTGGGTGCTTCATTAGTATTTCAGCCTGCCTGCCCCATTGACGGGGGGTCAGCGGGTCTGAGAGTTCTAGAAACAGAACTTCTGCCCTGATCTGATTCCCACGGAGAGTGAGGTTGCGTGCAGTTTCCCCTGGGGCTCCACCTCGGGAGTCCTGGGGTGCTAGGCAGTGCCTCACCTCTGCCCCGGGGCCTCGTTGAGCTGAGGCACCCCTGGGAGTCCGAAGGCCAGGACTTGGAAGGGAAGGTGGGGAGGGTGGCCCTGGGCAGGCCTGTCTCCTGGCCCCTAGGGAAAGAATTAACCAAGAGACTATCATGTGAGAATGAGAACAATTAGGCCATTAAAGAGAGGGGCCAGGCAATCTGCCCTCCCCACGCCCTACCCCCAGAACCTAACCTTGGACCCCACCTAAAGTTCCACCCCCACTGCAGGTGTCCTGGTCTCCATGACAACCGGGAATCATTTCACAAATAGAAGATTAGGCTGGTGGGCAGGGGAGAGTCTCGGAGCAAAGTTTTCATTTATGGCACCTCAGTGTCGTGAACTAAAAGCAAAACCCTGAGCCCCCACTAAATGAACCAACCCGGTCTCGGTCAAGGGGACCCCAGAACAAACCTTGACACTGAGTTCCCAGCCGTGATGTGGCGGGAGGTATAAAGCACAATAACACGCGCGTGTTTCCTCTTCGGAAAGGTCCGTGACTCCTCATGCGGCTTGTTCAATCCGCACATTTAGCCGCCCCAGCCCAGCATAAAATCCCGTTCCCTCTTGTCTCCCCTGAAACATGTGCTCCTGGCTTTGTTGGAGCAGAACCTCCCAGCCCGCCAGAGTGGCCCCTAAGAGCCAAGAAATAAGTTTTCTCTTCATGAGAAATAAAGCTCTCCTTTTTCCAAAGCATGAACTTCATGGTGTGTCTTTTTTGTTTGTTTTGTTTTTTAGTTAAAAGTGTGAAGGTGTCAGGCCAGGTCTTGGAGCCAAATTCTATCCAGAATGACTAAGTGCAGAGAGCAGCAAACACAAGCTGTCCTCCTGGCCCCGTGCCTGTCAGCGGAATGGCTGTGGTTACAGAGGGCAGCGTTAGGGTGCTTTGGGCCTTAAATCACAAAATCTCTAACTCTCGGAAGCTGAAGCAACGTTTTTAATTGCCTCATAAAGTCTGAAGGGAGGCCACGGAGTTGGTGAGTTTTCTTGGCTTGCCCGACAGTGGCAAGGTGGCTGCAGGGGCTCCGGGCATCACATCCTCCCAGGACAATGCGCAATGCAGAAAGGAGGGGCGGGTGACAAAGGGGCTCTCTTCTCATAGCTCTTTTATCACAGAATCCTGCTTTGCCCAGAAGCCCTGAACCACTTCACCTTATTTCTCATGAGCCAGAAGGAGTCGCATGCCCACTCCGGGACCAAGCACTTTACAGAAAACGGAACCACCACCAAGGAAGAAGTGACAGGCAGCTTCTTGACCTGTCCAGTCCCTGCAGCGGACAGTCTGGGCCATTCCCTCCCGTCATCCATGTCTTCTAGCAACAGCCCCTCCCTTTGCTTCGCACGATCATTCTACCTCTCCACACGGCCCGCCCCGCCCCGTGGGCACGCACCCACACAGGGGTGCACACGCCCACGCGCCCACACTCAGGGGCACAGGCACACGTGCACTCACATTGGGTCCATGTGGTTCCTTCGGCGCGAGTCTGACCTTTCAGGACTGGACTGACGACCGAGGCCCAGACGCTTTACCCTGCAGGCCCCAGAGACTCATTCGGGGTGAATGTGGTTCCACCAGAGGCCCCTGAGATCCTTCCTGGGACTTTGCTGGCGCCATCTGGGAAGATGTGGCCCATTTGCTCTGGGCTTGCCCAGTGGACAGGCCAAGAACCCAGAGCTCCCCGAGCCACCTGTCCCTCCACATGGACAGCCGGCTGGAGAAGGGGCTGACCCTGGCTCTGGGTAACAGGGGCTGCCCCATCTCCCCTTTGCCTTAAGACAGTCCGAGTAGGATTTCTGTCCTTGCTCCCCAGAGTACTAATAGTTTTTTTTTTTTTTTTAAAACAGAGCCTCACTCTGTCCCCCAGGCTGGAATACAGCGATGTCATCATAGATCACTGTAGCCTCAAACTCCTGGGCTCCAGTGATCCTCCTGCCTCAGCCTCCCAGTAGCTGGGACTACAGGCGCACACCACCATGCCCGGCTGCTTTTTCTATTTTTAGTAGAGACGGGGGTCTTGTTCTTGCCCAGGCTGGTCTCGAACTCCTGACCTCAAGTCATCCTCCCGCCTCAGCCTCCCAGGCGTGAGCCACTGAGCCTGGCCTGAGAGTACTAATCTTGTAACAGTCCCCGGGGAGGAGAGACTCGACTAAATGTCCCTGTGGATGGGGGAGTGAGCACAAGGGAGGTTGTGTGAGTAGGAAAATGGGGTTGCTTTTGTCACCTCGTAACTTTTAAGGTCACTCCAGGAAAAATCAGTATTTCCTAGTTCCAAAAATACTAGGAAAAAGAATTAAAACTTATGAGTGCGTGTTTTATCTCCTTAAAACAAATACCATCCCAGACTGCAAGGTTCGCCCTCTGACATTTGAAGTGTCCCTGCGCACGAGTGAGCGTCTGCGGCTGGCCTTCCAGGTGGCGCTCCCAGCCTCCCCAGAGGTCCCTGCGCTGAGCGGGCGCGTGGCCACGGGGAGCTCCGGCGTGGCCACGGGGCCTCAGGTCTCCAGGCGTGCTTAGGGAGGGGGCGTGGAAGGATGGAAAGAGCTGAGCTGTCCCTCCTGGATGGACGCTGGCTGAGGGCTGGCATGTCTGGCTGCCACTGTGCCCAGGGGGAGGCAGCCGTGCCGTCCGGCGGTGGGAGGACAACGTTTCTGTCATGTTCCTGAGCTTTACGTTTTGCACAGAAGGAAATCAAAGGTCATAAAGGGTGTGAAAACCGCTCTGAGACTGGGCTGTGGCCACTCTGATTGAAGCAAGGCTTCTTCAAGTGCGTGCCTGGGGCCGGCACACGTAGCCGCTCACGGAGCCGCCTCGCTGGGCCACAGGCCAACTCTGCGAGCAGAACCCTCCGCAGAGCAGAAGGACGAGTCTCCGGGAGGTTTCAGGGCAGGTGCTCGGTTTGAAGCAAGGATCAAGAAGATGGCTTGATGGGGGCACTCTGTTGATCTGTAACGGTTTGAAAAGGCGGAATAGACAGAAAAGGTGTTGCTGAGAAAGGCCTCAGCCCCCACAGGGAGGCACAACCTTGAGTTGCACCCACCCACCATGTTCCGAGATCTGTTACCCTGCTTTATAGGCTCAGAAATGTGTTTTCAACAGGAGGCTTAGAAGTTGGAAGTCTTTGGGGCCAGAGTCACACTTAAAAAACTCCTAGGAGACTGATGTATACACCATACACTCTATTTAGAACTTATTGAAGGGATCAGAGCAAGGTAACTGGATGCCGTGTTGCAAATCCATTTCTTGTCTCCCCGCTGGCACATCTTGGTTGGGCGCCCAGCTGCTTTGGGGACTCCTGGTGAGCCCGGAGTCAGAAAATACCTTGATGGCAGGTGTTCTCTGGCTGGGGCAGCCCAGGGTAATCCCTGCCATGTGCATGGGGCTCTCTCAACCTCGAAACTCTGAACTTGCTGCCAAACACCAGTCGGGAACTTGCCTTGTGTCCGTGGAACCTTGTTGCACAGGACGGGCAACCTGCCCTGGTTAGAGTTCCCAGAGGTTAAACACGGGTCACCCGAGGTCACTCTCAGATCTGTTCTTAGTTGTTTCTACACAGGCGTTCTCTTCCCTTAGGTGAAAAAAGATGTTTTTTTATTTGTAAAAAAAATAATTTTTTTTTTGCCCATTGTAGAAAACCTGGGAAACACAAGAAAGCACGGAAAAACCACCCCCATTCCTACAACTGAACACTTTGCAGACTCTGTTCCATGCAAATGCATTCATATTCTTTTTTAAAAAAATAAATGGGGTCATATTGCACTTACTGCCCTGTGAGCTCTGCTGTCCCTTCAGCAGCAGGCGCGGACACCTTCCTGCGTCGGTGCACAGCCTGTGGCCTGGGTTCAGTGCGGTCCGCTCTTCGGATGCAACACGACCTATCCAGTGTGTTCGCCTCCTGCACGCCTTGGTTTTCCCCACGTTCCCTGTCGGCACAACCTGCCCTTGAGTTCTGTGGGCCCCTGGCGGGCAGGCAGCCCTCACGCTCCACGCGTGCAGAATCCCAACTCAGAAATGGGCACCCCAAACGGTCCCAGTCACCGTCCTTACCACGGCCGTTCTTTGTAAGGAGTGGGGCCCCTCGGGAGGGCGCTGGGACTTACCTTGAGCGCTCTGGAGCCAGGGTGCCACCTGCGCTGCGCTCCCTTCCCCCTCCCCGCCCCCATGTCCCAGGCTCTGCTGCAGCACAGCGACAGAGGTGACCTCCCTGCTCCAGGACAAGCAGCAGACAGGGCAGAGGGAGGAGAGTGGGTGGCCCCAGGTGGAAGGGGAACAGGAGCCAGGAGATCCCAGGGGCTTGTTTTAACCCTGCTGCTCTGTGACTCTGGGAACTCAACTCTGCTTTTGCGTGCCTCAGTTTCCTCATCTGTAAACAGAGGGCCTCCAAGGAGGCCCTGGGGCTGACGTCCTTTGTTTCATCAGCCTAGCAGGGAGGAGACAGTAACAAACCTTCCTCCCCTCCTGTCGGGGTGGGTGCAAAGTGCCAAAGAGACATGTCCCTCCCGGCAGGGCACCCTCCACTGGGGAGGGTTCGCTCTGCCCACGCGCGATCTCGGATGGGCTGGGGCCCAGCGCCTCGGTGTGATCCTGAAGTAGAGACGGCACCCAGGGCCACCCTCGGCCCCCGCCCCGCTGTTCTGTAGGGGTGGCAGCATGAAGAAGCAGGCATTATCATGGGCTTGGGTGAGGCAGGGAGGTGCTGCAGATGTGGTCACCTGGCCACAGGGCCCAAGGTGCCCTCTGGGAAGCCAGGGCTGGAGCCCAGCACAAGTGCTGCGCCTGCCACCGTCTGGGTCCCCACTCCACAGAGAAGGCCTGGGACACAGTTCCCACCGCAGGTGGCCTCTGGCCGTGGAAATGGTCAGGTGCCCGGTTTCCGCCTGTGCTGGTGACCCTGACCTTGCCTGAGACAGGAAGTGGCGTCTGGGGTTGGAAGGGCTCCGCCTGTGTCCGGCAACATGGGAGGCACGTGAGACAGCCAGGTGTTACTCGCTCACCTGGGCGGGGGTGGCCGCTGGCTCCTTCCGCATCTGGGGACCATTTCCCAGAACCAGGACAGCGTGAGCAGGAGCCAGATCTCTGCGCGTGCTGATCCTTCCCGCCTATCCTGTCCCCAAGGCCCCTGGACCGGGGTTAATTATTCACAGGGCCTGGGACCCACAGGTACAAAGTTCTCTCCCTCCCCACCCGTACCCGCAGAAGCCGGCCTTGTGGACTTGGGGTTCGAAGGAGCACAGAGCATTGTTCATTTCAATCATTAATATATTTTCTCTGAAATAAATGTTGGCTGAAAAACATTTAGAAAGTATAGGAAAGTGTAAACCAAAAAATAAAAACCGCCTGCAAACTCACCGACTGGAGATAACTGTGACTATCAGTAACAATTCATTGTGTTTCCTCCCTGGGTTTTTTGTTTGATTTTTCCACTAACTCAGTCAGGGTCCACTAGGAAGTTATTACAGAAACCACTGAAAATGTTTACAGTACTATGAGTTTCATGCGGGGAATTGGTTGCATGACAATAGAAGAGCAAACAGCATGACCAGGTGGCAACAGGGTCACCAGATAAAATCTAGGATGCCCAGTTAAATGTGAGTGATGGATAAATAACAAATAATTTTTTGGTCTGAGTATATCCCATGCAACATTTGTTATCTGAAATTGAAATTCAAATTTAACTACACATACATTTTAAAGAATATTTTTTGTTTTCTAAATCTAAACTTTGTTTGCTAAATTTCTAGCGATGGTAGCTGGAGAGGTAACTCCGAGATGAGCATCCCCAGGGGACCCAGCCCTGGCTGGGGAGACCAAGGGGGCCACGGTGCTGCCCTGACCAAGAGTTGCGGTCAGGCACTAAGGTCCTGGGGCCATTTCCGCCCTGGGGAAGCTGAACAAGGGGTCTGCTTGCTGTGGCTCAGAGGGGAAGTGGCTGTCCTGTAAGTGCTGTCCAGGTCCCCTGGCCCAGACCTCTCGCCCGCCCCCACCCCGGGCAGGCCGCCTTCCCTCTGTGTGAGCTTGGTGCGCTGACGCCGTGTGCTATTGGCCCAACAGGCCTCATCAGTGCAAGCCACGGCGACGCACCCAGTGTGCACGGAGCGGGCTGGCTTCTCCCTCCCTCCCGTGTGGTCCACGCTCACTGTCCTCTTCCCCCTTCCTCCCGTCTACTCCTCTATTAGGAAATGGGAGTGTTGGGACTTGAACTGTGTGCCCCCCAAACAGATACGTTGCGGTCCTGATCCCCAGGCTCTCAGAACGTGACCTTACTTGAAGGTAGGGTCTTCATCAAGTGACGACAGAGTCACAGCATGGCACTAATCCCGCATGACCGGAGTCCTTATTTATACAAAGGGGAAATCTGGACCCTGAGACAGACACCCACAGGGCAGAGGCTGCGAAGGGACAGGGAGGAGATGCCACGTGCTTGGAGTGACGTATCCACAAACCGAGGGACGCCAAGGCCTGCAGGGGACACCAGAGGCTGGAGCTGGCCAGGAAGGACCCTCCCCTGGAGCTGTCAGGGGGACACCTCGGCCCGAGTTCCAGCCCCCGGAGCTGTGGAAGAGCACATCTCTGTGGCTTATACCACCCAGTCTGTGGTGTTTTGCCTCTGCAGCGCCAGGAAGCTGAATCTGAGTTAATTCTCCAAGTGCAGGGGAAATAAGTATCCTTTCAAATACGACCTGGAGTGAGGGGTAATTAGACCAATGACCTGCTCTCGTGTATGAAATGGTTGCGTGTCGATCGAAATTTTGAAAAACAGAGTATATTTTCAGGACTCAAAAGATGCACTTGCTCAGGACTTTTCTTGCAAAATCAAAAATCCCTTTGTAGACCAAATGTATAGACTTATTTTATGTGTATTGACACTGATTTGGTTTGCTCAGAAATAGGAAACACGAATTTCAACATACTGGCATTTAAAAAGCCAGTTGCAACCATCGTTCGGCCCACCCTGCCTCTGGGAAGCTCCGGGAGCAGATGTGAGTCCCACGGCGCCCTCCGGACCCTCCAGTTTCCAGGCTTCCCTCTGCCACGGGCAGAAGGCCA
>CAUYPO010013135.1:0-31579 GCA_963574435.1 Cheirogaleus major
TCTAGACAACTAAAAATATATATAGAAAAAATTAGCCGGGCATGGTGGTGCATGCCTGTAGTCCCAGCTACTCGGGAGGCTGAGGCAGAAGGATCGCTTGAGCCCAGGAGTTTGAGGTTGCTATGAGCTAGGCTGATGCCATAGCACTCTAGCCTGGGCAAAAAAGTGAGACTCTGTCTCAAGAAAAAAAAAAGTATAGTGCCTGGGCAAAAAGCAATGAAATAACGCCCAGAACAGCCATCTGTGCAGTAGATCCGTGTTTCTGGGTCCTTTTCCTGGCCTGATTCTTAGTCTCTTCTTCACTTTTCTCACCTCATTTTAATTTACATTGTTGTATTTTACATATTGTTATACATGCATTAAATCTTTTTGGGACTAGGTGGTGGTGGCAGAAAATAAATGAGTTTCAAATCTTGCCATTTGAGTCAGTGTTCTAAATGCAGTTTTTGTGTGTTGTTTGTTTTACTTCTTAAGGACACATTCATAGTGCACTAAAGGTGAAGAACACGAAAGTGGGAAGGTGGTGTGGAGGTTATAATAGCTTAGTTTAGTAGTTCTCAAATTTATCTATTAAAGCATCAAAGTCTTTTCATTAAGCAAAATTTTACATAAGTAGAAATGCATAAAAATCTTTCAGTTAAACCAAATTTTATATAAAACCAAATTTTATATATATAAAATATTTTATATTTTATATATACCAAATTTAACATGGTAGTCAAATAGCATTTAATCTGGGATTTTAACTGTGGCAGTACTTGTTATACAGCAACATCAACTTTCATGGCTCATCCTGAATTTTGGTAACTTTGTTTGATGGATTCTCTTTTTTCCATCTCTTCTTCCTAGTCAATGGCTCATATCTTGAAACTGGGAAATAAGGTATATTGGTTCGCTATTGCTGTGTAACAAACCACCCCAAAACTTAGTGGCTTAAAACAACCACCATTTACTATTCTTCATGTTTCATGGGTGGCTGTGCTGATCTAAGCTGGGCTTAGGGTACTTTGTGTATATGTCTCTACTCAGCTGATCTTGGCTGGGCTCTTGTGAAATTTTGGGGTTGGCTGGCTGCAGGCTGGTCTAGGATGGCCTCAGCAGGGTAAATGGACTCTCCCTTATGTGGTCTTTCATTCTCCAGCAGGCAGTGTCCAAAGAGAGCAGAAGTGCACCAAGGCCTCTCTGCTGATGCCTGGGAAGGGCACGCCATCACTTTCACCTGTGCTTCTGGCCAAAGCCAGGCACAAGGCCAGCATAGAACCAAGGCTGGGGAAACAGACCTCACTTCTTGGTATGTGGAGATGCAGGGCCACATGGTGAAGGGTGCAGATACAAGGAGAGGTGAAGGTTTGGGCCCCACACGTGAGTCTGCTAAGACACAGTGCTTCTGACCCAAGATGCCTTTGCTTTGGAGAACAGTTGTGAAATCACTGGCAGCATAAGCAAAAGGAATTCAGGATTGAAAGACTCGCATTCAAGGGCTACCCTTGTCACTTACTGTCATCTGAAGGGGGAAGTTATTAACCTCAGTGAACTCTGTTCTTTATCTGCAAATAGGGTCAATCAGTAGCATACTGATTAATGGGTTTACTTCAGAGATCAAATAATATGACTTTTTCAAACACTTCTGTCTCTGAGTGTGTTCTGAAGGTGATAATAGCCTCATTTAACCTGAGGTCTCATCCTGGCTGTGCTATTCACCAGCTGTGAGAGTCATGTCACCTCTCTAGACCATTTCTTCATCTGCGAAAAGGGGATGATATCTGCCTCCTTGGTCATCCCATGGAAAACACAGTGCCCAGTCTAGAATAGCTGCTGCTACTGTTGGAGCCCTGTGACTGCAGAACAGCCCTGAGTCCTTGCCTTGTATTTGTTCTTTATGTCTGTAAACCCCAAAGGGTATGGTTTTCCACAGCTCAAATTTTTCTTCCATTTGTGATCCCGCTTCATAAATTTGCTATTTCTTCTGGTTTCCCGGAAGCAAGGGAAAAGGAAACATGACAGTGGCATGCCACCTAGGTGCTGGGTTCTTTACCTATTACTTATTTACTCTCCAAAGCAATCCTACGAGGTGAAATGGCGGCACTGGTATTTTAGGATTTGTGGAACTGAGGCCCCAACACATTTTGGGATGTCCCATAGACAGTGGGTACAGCTGATTTTGGATCCCAAAGTGCTCCTTTCCCCCTGGCATCTTGGGCCCAAAGCCTTTTTCTTGTCCCTGCCTGTTGGGCCCAAAACACATGTTGTAATTTTCAAGTACAGTTTAAGTATTTGGTATAATTTCTCATTTTGATGTTAAAAACAATTGTAAAATTAGTGCAGCCCAGCAATGCAATGTACTTACTGCTATTTTACAGCCTCTGAAATAGTAAATTAGAAGGAAAAGTACTTAGCTTCTTAGAAACTCGAATGAAATTAATTTACTAGGGAATTATTCATGTTTTTCACAAGCAGAGAAGGGAAGAATGTTGTCTTCTCAGTGGTTTCAAATCCTCTAGGTAGAATTGTGTTTTTGTAATTTCTTGTGTTTTCTATCTGAATATCTAATTAAGGTGAAAGATGTAAAATTCTTTGTAAATCTCTCCTCTGTGTGCCTTAGTGATCTCAGGAGGGAAAGGCCACTAAGTTTGGCAATAATCTATTTTAAGACCTTTCACTGCAAGTGGAGGTGGGCAGGCCTTAGGAGACTGCCGTTAATTACCTTTTTTTTTTTTTTTTAGAACAAATTGCATTGTCTTTTGAGGCTTGACAAAGGTAAAGAAAACATGTAGATCTGTATTTGAAGGATTTAAACTAAGCCAGTGAGTAGAGTCTCATCGTATTCACCATGGGAAGAACGGTTTGGCATATAATAGTCTACAATGCTTATGTATTTTGCCTATTTAGATTGCATTTTGCAGTGCCATTGGGGAGAATTACATTAAATCAACTGTGCATTAACAAAAGTAGAATGAATATAAGAGAATATTAGAATTTTTCAGAGTGATTTTTGAAAAACTATGGATTTAAACTTTTTGTCAGAGTGATTTATGAAATGATGGTCATCAACAACAGATACAAATTTATATGGAAATACTTATTTTGGAAATATTCCTGACCAGATGGAGATAAGATGAGGTTCCTTGTTAAGGATGAGAAAGATCCCAGGAGTGGAATTTAGGAGACCTGAGTTCTGATATTTGGTTCTGGTACTATGTAGCGTGTGATTTGGTCAGGTCTCTTTATCGGGACTCAATTTTAGAAGAGTAAAATGAATGTTGTAATAATACTTTGTGTACCTAAAAAGATGATGAAGATCATATGAAATAATTTTATTTTATTTTATTTATTTATTTTTTTGAGACAGAGTCTTACTTTGTTGCCCGGGCTAGAGTGCTGTGGCGTCAGCTTAGCTCACAGCAACCTCAAACTCCTGGGCTCAAGCAATCCTACTGCCTCAGCCTCCCAAGTAGCTGGGACTACAGGCACGCACTACCATGCCCGGTTAATTTTTTCTATATATTTTTAGTTTGCCAATTAATTTCTTTCTATTTTTTAGTAGAGACGGGGTCTCGCTCTTGCTGAGGCTGGTTTTGAACTCCTGACCTTGAGTGATCCGGCCGCCTCGGCCTCCCAGAGTGCTAGGATTACAGGCGTGAGCCACCGCGCCCAGCCCATATGAAATAATTTTTTAAAGTTGGCCTTGCAGCTGTAGAGTACTGGCTATGTGTGACCTGGCCTGGCTGCTGCACACCCTCCCTTGGCTCTGTTGCATTGGTTTTCAAAGTCGAGTCAGCACGTGCCTGTGCTGCAACTTCTGCTGCTTCACCCGTCTCCTGAGACCTGCTTTAGTTACTACAAAGTAAAAACGCTGCTTGCCACCAGGTTTGTTCTCTGTTTTTTTATAAATGGGGAACTGCAATCAAGTTGACATTTTTTTCCCTCTTGGGATGCTTTCTGAATGCATATTTGTTCTATTCTGGACATCCCTTCCTTCCCCAAGACTATTCTTTCATGCCTCAGTTTTATAAGCTAAAAGTGAACACAGTGGTGAGAAATCCTCAAGGACTGGAAGAATATTGGAGAATTGTTTGTAAGGCATATTTTTTCCCCCAAATAATACTTACCTAGGACTAAATGAAATGAAGTAGGATGAAATTTTTCTGCAGTAAGAGGGGCCTGTGCCTTCTGGTGGTGAAGACCTTATAACATCTGTGCTAAGGCGGTGGGGGCCCAGCCTGTGCTGGGTGTTGAGTATATAGGGGTGTCGTAGGTGAGGGTTTACCCTTAAGGAGCTCACAGAAAAACTTGAGGGCCACCCAGGTCAGGTGAACCTTATATGCTTTCTATTTCTAAATAGAAATATTGAGTGTGGAAATTAGGGAAGGAGAGAGGAGACAGCTCCCTCCCTAGGGCTGGCTTGGCAAGGAAGCTTGAGGCCAAGTCTCCAGGAAGGAAGACCCATGAGAAAACTGGAGCCACACAGCCAGGAGAAGGAGATTTGTAGCTTGTCCGTGGATATTAGGAGCTGCCTGTGAGGCTGTGGGCACTATTCAGGTCCTATGCAGAGGGAAGGGAGAGAATAAACTTTTAAATAGACTCTTTACATTTTTTTTCTCTAAATGCCTCCTGGTGGTGATCATCTACTTAAGAGTAGATGCAGAAAGGAAAAGATTGGGAAATTGCAGAGAGGAACAAACTTTGAATAGTCGCCCCCCACCTTTTTTTTTTAATAGAAGATCATGTTGGTGGCCTGGCACCTTTCCCTTTTGTCCCATGCAGATCATATTTGCTACTGTATTCAAGGGGTGGCTTTGTGCAGGATTGGAATTTGGCCAGAAGGTGGGAAAGTGTTGAGTATTAGGGAAGATTCATGAGTCAAAAACTTGGCTGTTCTTTTATTCCCATGATATCAAGGTCCTAGGCTTTCTCTCTCTCTTTTTTCTCTTTTTCTTTCCCTCTTTTAGCTCCTTTATTTCTATTTGGTGTAATAGGTGGGTTTTAAAAGAAAGTGGTGAACCAACCAGGTATCTGTATCCCACTGGACCATTGCCACTCCTCTTGTGGCATTGTTGGTGGACTGGCCACTTGTCATCAAATTTCTCTTCTGCAGGATGTGGACAGGGTGTGAGTGTTGGTCCAAATAGAGTGAATTGGTAAGTGAAAGCATACCCAGTACCATGTCTGGTCAGATGATGGTTAGTGCTTCATCTTTATTTCTAATTAGCACAGCAGTACTTATGTGTAAAAGCATAATGATGTAACAAGGGGACAACTAATACTAATCAAATACTCAAAATTTCTAGTCATTGTCTTAAGTGTTTTTTTATATGTATTACCTGATTTAATACTCAACAACCTAAATTACCCCCATTCTACAGGCCTGGAAATGAGCTCAGAGGCTAAGCAAAGTGGCCAAGATCAGGCAAATTGTAAGGGGCAACGCTAAGATTTGAACTTCATCATCCTGACTCTCGAAGCTACTAAACTAGTGGTCTCAAACCTTTTTGGCACCAAGAACCGGTTTCATGGAAGACAATTTTTCCATGGGACTTGGGGGTGAGAGAGGGGGGAGTCAAAGTGGAGCTCAGGCAGTGATGTGAGCGATGGGAAATGGCTGTAAAGACAGATGAAGCTTCACTTGCTCACCTGCCGCTCACGTCCTGCTGTGCAGCCTGATTCCTAGCAGGCCACAGACTGGTACCAATCTACCCTGGGGGTTGGGGACCCCCAGCACTAAATCACAGTACATCATTCTTTGTCTGTATCAGATAGACTTAGGCTCACTCTGCAAACACCAGGAACTTAACATGCTTCTGTTTTGAGATCCAGGATGTTTTTGTATGTTTCCCTTTTGATTGGTTAGTCAGGAGTCCAGTAAAGGTGGATGGACAGTTCAAGTGTAATTGTAATTCAAGTGCATTGGCACCTGGATGGCAGGACTAAGGACCTGGGAGAACACCGTCTCTTAGGACACTTAATCAGGTTGATCTCTTTATTTTGGAAGATGACTTTCAAAACAGAGCTCACAGGTAGGTTTGCTCATACTGGAGACTAAGTTGTGACAATAGTAGCCAAACTATTAGGGTTGGGGGCAAAACCAAGGCTAGGTACTGCTTTATGGAATCTTGCTAGTAAATGGTTTTCCTGAGCAGGAAGCCAATACTGCTAAGTTCCAAGATCTGTGGGACATTGACTCGGGATAGTTTTCTGACTTTTATGTTTGTGTATTAAGTAAAAGAATTTTAAAAATCTAGATACTTCCTTGAACATTGATAAGCTCACATCTGAAATTTTGCATGATATGTTTATATAGTTGAGAAGGAGGGAGTTTATGCCTAAGGTAAATACTGACATTTTTAAAATAAAATTTTACAAGCATCTTTTAAGGATAGCTGTCAGAAGGAGAAGCCAAGTACCAAAGGAATTTGATAACTTCCATCGTCTGTTTGAAAATACACAAACAAGATTTTATTTACTTGAGAAAAATTTCACCTCCTTAATTTTTCTCCTTGAATTGGTATTTCCATTTTATTTCCCCTATTATATCATGTTTAAGCTTGAAAGTCTCTTACTGATTACTTATCAAACTTCTCTATAGCAAAAATATGCATAAAATTGAAATTTTAGTTTTATCTTTAATTTTATGAGAGTATAAAGCTGTAAATACTAGATTTTGTCTAGTTGAAATATCACTAAAATGATTAGTATACATTTGAATCATTGGTAAAATTTATTGGAAAAATCAGAAATAAACTGGGCTTTTTAAAGAAATTAGTTCATGTGTCTGTGGATAGATATTACTGCTAGAGTTAAACTGGGTTAAACACCAATTCTATTTCCATTTTTTTCATTTTTATAAACATGTGCTGAAAAACACTATTCATATAGATAGGGTTAGAAGACTTTTTGTTACAGCAATGCCACTTCTTTGAATTCTTTTCAAGTTATATGCCAAGATTCACGTCATGATCTAGCATGAAGAATTATTTTTAATGGCCTATTAGCTGACAGTTTGATTGGGCTCATTCTCAAGATTTTTGAAAGCCAAAAATGGGAAACCAACTAATATCAGAAGGATTTGTTTTCCAGTCATGCACTTTCTTATTTGCCGGGAAGTAGACCAAGAGGCTTTGCCAAGATTCACCAATGACTGTTAATTACACCTGTTATTTTTTAACTTAAAGGCACCTTGTTTAACCCAGAAATATCCAGAGATGTTTGTGAAAACAAAAATAATGTTAGATTCAATATACTTTAGCCAATACTCGCTTTAAATAAACATTATATAAATAAATATACAAACACATATATAGTGTTAAACCTTAGAGGTGAAGATTTAGGCTAATCAGTGAATGAACAATATCTGTCATATGATCTAGTTAGCAAAGCAGTCCTCATCAAAGCTGTCAGTCAAATCAGCTGTACTTTCTATCAGAAAAGGTCTAACATAGTTTTTAATTTTAAATAAGTTTTAATTTGCATTTTGAGGAAAAATTTCATAAACAGTGAAAAGAAATGATATGACAGATTACTAAAAGCAGTTTCATCAATTTTAAAACAGTATAGACTTAATAGAATTAATTATATTTTTTATTAAGTTATAAAACCATGATGAATATATTCTGTTTCTTATTCATAGGAGTGCCATATACTGGACACCTAAAATTATGAGCTATTATGAAGTGAGGATTACAATTAAAAAGCATGCTGTTTTTCTGGTAAATGTGTGTGAATGTGTATATTGAACTCTGGTGTTTGACTTCTGGGAATAATTAAATAAGAATCATGTATATACTTTCAGAAATAACTACATTAATTTCCAAAGACTTTAGGATCCAACTTTGTATTTAATTCCTATGTATGTAATAAAAGAGAGGAATATATTGCTAAAATTAAATTGTCATAGCAGCTAGCATATTTTTGTTAATAAGAGGTAGAAAATATTAATTCATGAGGATTGACTAACTGTCATTGGAAAAATTACATAAATATTTGATGAAATAGATTTTAACTATCTTACTGTATAATGCATACTGAATTTAAACTAAATCTCTCATATTTTTGAGTTTTTGTATAATTTGAAAAATTTGGAGAGCCTTGCAATTATACTTAAATCAATATCAAGAATCTCCACACTTTTAATTGATTTAGGTTCTTTTTTGACAGCTAATGTCATATTTGAGTGTGAGTATATATATTCACAAAAAAGAATCATTACATTTAGAAACACTTCAAAGTAACGTTTGTGTTTAATATTTACCAATGTCACCAGTTCTGCTGTGAAATGTGTTATTTAACTGTGGTCAAAGATGTGTGGTTGTTAAATTGTATAATATATCTAATTTTATAACATCCCACTATGACTAAAATACTCTATCTCTAGCACATTGTTTTACTCTTAAGCGAAATATGGATATAACAGAGAAAGACAAGCCCACAGTGAGTGTCTGGTGTTTGATTAATCATTGAGGAATGCTCCCCTGAGAGCTATAGCTCACATTCGTTCTTTGATGGAGACACATGGATGTGTTTACAGGTGAGGGGTGTGCCTTCCTTTTGGAAGGTGTGAGGTCTGTTGAGAAAGGTCAGACAGGAAAGGAGAACCTACTTGATCGTAGCTTGGAAATTGGTGCCCTGAGGCCTGTCTGTGCACTGTACCCCTGAATTTGCTGTGGCTGCAGAGTGGCTTGTTATGACTTTCACACTCACACTGGAGATGATGGAGCAGTGCCTTCCTAGGGCTATGGGGTTTGTAGCCTTGATCTTCCTAGATAGAGACCTTAACATTTGAAAGTATGACATAGTCTAACCACCCCCTCCCACCTTTCCCCCAAGAGGCAGAAATCAAGCTGATGAATTCTGGTTTACAATATAGTAACTCAATTTTGATCTTTGTTCCTTTGGCAAATATTTTGTCTCTGTGCCTCTACTACCCCTCTGAAATCAAAGCAGGTAATTCTGACTTAAAGATTTAGGTGTTAGAACTTAGCTTAGGAGTCATTAATAATCAGATGAAAACTAAACACTAGCATAAATTCCTCACTTGACCTGAAATAATCTTGCAAAACAATTAATGTCCCATTATGTAATAAAGTCTTTTGAACAGTTGATAGTTTCCAGTTGAATTCTCACTCATTCCAGGAAGCAGAACTTTGAAAGAACAGAAGCACACACAGCTGTAGGGGTGCTTAAAATGTCCTGCATGTCATCAAGCCACTTACTACTTGAGATTTACCTCTTTGTTTTGTGTGGTCTTTCTGATGTTTCTCTAATGGGAAGCAGGTGGGTATTGTTATCTTATTACGTGAATCTTGAAACACAGGTTTAATGGTTGTTTCAGCCCTAGGAAGAGCTCAGGTTTCCCATGAGTTCTACAGAGTGGTGGCAAAGCTTTTCTAAGGCATTACTTAGGAACATGAAGGAGCACAGGGAATAGACACTCAGCCCTTTTACTAATATTAAGTCAAGTTTTTCCTTGAATTTTTCTTCAGGAAATACAACACTGGCATCTAACAACTATTTTAGTAATTTTTGTACAAAAGGATATTAATAATGTGCTTTGAGTTGGATTGAAGAAGATGGTAATGTAGTGGGTTATCTGAGGTCAGTCCATTGATCAGTGGCTATTTCCAGGGTGATAGATTATCTAAAACAGAAGTTTCCAAAGTGCACATACATGGGGGGTAGAACGATGATCCATTGGGATGCACAAAGAAAATAGTGGAACTATGATAAATTTATTCTAGGGAGATAAGGCATTATTTGGAGAAGTAAAAAAAAATTGGAAATAACCTTAAATATCCAACAATAGAGAATAGATTAAATGGCCCACTAAGAATGATGACAAGAATATTTAAGGATGTGAAAGAATTACAATATAGTGATGTGGGACAAAAACTATTGACAAAATCACGTGTATAGGATAATGCCAGTTTTAATTATTTAACATATTGAAAAGCTTATGAAAATGTATAGAATACAAGTCACAGTATTAATAGTGGTTATTGGCAGAGAGTGAATTTATTGGTATTTTTGCTTTCTTCTAACTTTTCTGTATTTATTAGGCTTCCTTTAGTGTGTTTATAAAACCATCTTAAAGTGAGATAAAGTTATTTAAAATAGTTATCCTATGAGGGTTCAATCCATGAGCATTTAACTCAATAAAGAACGAGCTGTGATGATTTTCTGAGTACGTATGAACTGGCAAAGAATGATGCTCATTGTCCACTTCTAGAAGCCAAACAGGAAATTTCCAAATGACAAAACTTACCTCCATTTGCCTTTGCTCTGAAAAGTATAAAACACAAAACATATACAATGTAATGTGAAAATACATCCCAATGTGTGTTTTAAAACAGATTGTACCCTTAGCCAGTAGCCTTCTAATCCTCATTTGGCTGGCTTTTCCTCTGGAATTGTTTCTTTGCTGGAGTGTTAATGGATTGGTTAATTTGTGAGCAACACTCCTAATTGTATTAAATCTCTACAACCTTATTAAGCATTTGTGCAGAATTAGATCAGAGAGCTTGGGGAAGCAGCTTGCCAGTGGTCACGGGGAGGGAAGGAAGGAGAAGGGCCAGGCTAACAAGGGAGCCTGAACACTGATTGAGACACCTCACTCTCCTGCCCCCCAAAATAAACCACATGGACTGAAAACCCCACTAACCAGAGAAGTTCAGAAATATCCCAAAGCACAGACAGCAGTTTCCTTGCTGTATATTTAAATGCTTTGAGAGAGAGAGAATGAACGAACACAAGCCAACTTGTTTTTTTAATTTAGATTTGTCAGGATTTACTTTTATTTGAGGGAAAAGAAATGAGTGAGAATTAACAAAATCTGAAGAGTGCTAGATTTTTAATTCTGATTGCTTATGTTTATATATAGACACCAGGGTACAGGTATTCGGTACTTAAAGAGAGGGAAACAACTTCAGAAAATATAATTGAAGTGTGTGTGTTTTGAAAACTAAAAATAATGCCTGAAATATACAGATTTTTAAAAACCTTGGTTGACAGCTGCCTTCTTTTGTATGTAAGGGAGGTGAATTCAGCACCTGAGAATACTAACGGTGCTGTTGAGAAGTGGGGATGAGGACACTAATACTAACCTCTAGATGCTTTCCCCATGTGTCCTGTTGCTTCTATATACCTATTGGTATTCATTTCCCCAAAAAGCTTAAAGTTTATTACTCAGCAGTATTGCAATAGTAATGGAATGCCCAGTAAAACATTTATTAGCCTGTTGCTTAAAGTTATTCATTGCATAATGTATTTTAGCATTTTTGAAGTAAGAAATACTGAACTGTTAGGGATGGAAACCAGTTCAAACCCAGAAGCAGTCAGACTTTTTACTTTCTTAATAGCTTCACTATACCTCAGTAAGAGTGTTTTTCTTGTTGTCACTGTTGTTTTAAATTGAATGGTCCTGGAGGTTTTAAGAGCCACCTGGAAGATAAAAAAAAAAAAGGCTATACTTAATTTTTGAAGTTTTACATAATCCATGTTTTTACAGGTGACATGGGCTTGGAGGGTAAAAATAGGGCAGATGGAACAAAAAGGAAAGAGAAGAGTAGGCGCTCCTTTTCAAGTGCTCTGGGAGTTCCAGCTCATCATGTATTCCGCCCACTGGGTCAGAAGATCATGGGGATGCCCAAGTATGTCCCCAAATGCTTTGCTGTCCTCCACTACTCTTTCTCTGGACTTTTGCTCCCAAGCTGCCAGGCCACTGCCCACCTGCAGTGGCGAGAATCAGCCGCCTCTACAGGTGCTGCCCCTGGGAACATGGTGCAGAGCTTCCTGGTGCTGTCTCGGAGACTTTAGAGGAAGTGGCTCCTTAGTGACTCTCCCCTTGCTCTGGGCTGTTTATAATAGATCAATGTGATCTTTACAATCAATAGGGTCCTAGAAGTAGGGAATTAAAAGATTGGAGTGTGTTATAAAAAAGGGGTGATTTTGACAAGAGAAAGTGTTCAGGAAAGAGCAATACCGGTAAGGTTTAATAAATACAAAGACAACTGTGTGTGTGTGTGTGTGTGTGTGTGTGTGCGCATGCTAGCATTGGGGAAAGAGAGTTAAACTGAGAAGGTAAATAGCCCTTTGCGTTTGAGGCCTTCCACATGGGTTGAAGAAAGACTTGGAATATTCTGACTGGAAGGTTCTATCCATGTTTGTGAGAGGTGAAAAGGAATATGGCCTCCATTATAACCTGAATTTGAAAAATTTCCAGACATGTGCAGCAGGTTCCTTCTGTTCCTTTCAGATTTTCTAGGTCCTTGTAATGATTTAAACACATTTCCCATTGTTTTCCAGTCAGTTAAATATGTAGGATGTTTCCTTGAATAAAATCCGTGGCAAGGAGACTGTGCAAATGGACTGCTTAGTTAATAATTGCTGGTGTGGCGCATTTTCTTACTTTGCTTTTCCCCCCTTAATTGGTTGAGTATTAATAAATTCATGATTTGTTTCAAGGGCACAGCTAGTTTTTAATGGTCTTACCGAAATTTCAGGAAGAAAGCTAAAGAATTAACATAATAAATAATTATTGCTTCCAGGGTTTTTTGTTGTTAAGATAATAAAATGTTAAAAAGCAAGCCACTTGAGTGGAAAGTAATTGTCCTGACAAGCACCACACAGGCAGCATTCACAATAAAGCAGTCCTTCCCTCAATGTCAGCCAGATTTGCGTCCCGCATAAACGCTTCCTCACATTATGGAAATGTACTTTTCCTATCAACAGAGTAGAATGAAACTCCAGGCTTCTAATTAATCTTGGCTGACGTTTGATTTCATACCCAAGTTAAAGGCAAGAGGCGGTGGCGCTTCCCCCCATGCACATGGCCACAGGCAAATCTCTCCATTAATGTCAAATTGCATCTGTGTGTCTCATTGTCGCTGCCACATGTCAGTCATTAATGCACTGGCAATCACTTACGTCCACTTTCTACCCGCTGGTTCCCTGCTTGAGGAAATGGGCATTGCAGGAATTCTACTTTGCAGGCCTTTAACCTTGAACCTCTGGATTAATGACATCAAGCACTTGCTCAGATACAATGCATTACAGATTTTAACTTGGCTTTCTCTACTCTGCCTGTTCTGAATCTCCAAGGCTCGGTGAGGAAGGCCCTACACCCGCAGTTTACAAATGGGGAGACTAAAATTCAGAAACCCTGTGTGGCTTATCTAAGGTTTCATGAGAAGTGAGTGGTAGGGCTTGGATTTGAACCTACAACTTTGTAGGTCAGATGTAATACTTTTTCCTAAGTGGATTACAGAGCTCCTGAAGGATAGAATTAAGAAACTTAGTCTCTCTATTTAGTCCCCCCTCTTTTTCCCCATCTAGTGCCTGTTGATGTTAGGGGAACAGACATTTTTGATTGGCAAGAAAAAAAATTCAAATTTATACAGGAAATAGTAAATTCAGTTCCATTTTAACTTATTTAAGTTGGTCATAAATAGATAAGAAACTTACTTACATCAGAGTGAAAAAGAAAGGTGTGTCTACCATTAGATACTGGTTTTAAGCTCTCCAGCAATCCTGTAGAGGGAAATGCAGGGAGTCTTTGTCTCCAGGAGAGACCATTTTCTTGGTTGCTGCTTTGAGATTTCCACCCAGGGTTTTATGTCCTCAGGTTGAGCAATGCAGTAGGTACGTTCTTCTCATTAACATCACCTATTGTCATTGTGGCAGCAGAATGTGTACGGCTATTTGTTTTTTTTTAACTTGACCTCCAAATTGAAGGAATAACTTGAAAACAATTCAGTGAAGGCAGCTGTATGGGAGGCACAGATGACGTTTATCTGATTTGATTTAGAGATAGAAATCAGCATACCTAACAGGGTGAAAAATAGCTTGTTTCTTTTAAAGGATCTTCCTCAAAGCCCACTTCCCTGGACTGAATTTTGACAAGGGGATAACAGTAGTATTCTCAAAGCATCTTGCAGTTCTAGGGTCTTTCCGGCTAAGGATGTGTCAAGCAAGCACTTTGGCATTCAATGAGTCACTCTTTGAATGGCTCCTTCAATGATGGGCCAGGCTGGATGTCAGCAGGAGCCAAACCATTTTCTTCAGGCTCAGACAGAGCTTGGTCGTAATCCCAGAGCTCCTTACTGTTGATGGTGGCAGGGATGCATTTTGCTTGGAGTATTTTGGAGCAGGTATTACCCGGGGAGCCACCATGGCTGTAGGAAAACCTCAGAAAGGTGCTTATGAAGTATCAAAATCTAAGCAACATTGGTGTGTTCCTAATGTGCCTCTGAGGAGGAATTGGCTGCAAAAGACACCTCTAGATAATGAAACAGATTGACCTGAGGATGTAACAGCTTTTTTATTGGCTACTTAAATGTTGAGGAATGTCTATCAAGCAATGATTTTGTTCTGGCATAATGTTGAGCCATTTATAGGGGGACAATAATTAGATGATGTTTGTTTGGTAACATTGCCTTATGATAATGTCATCCTAGGAGACTTAGCATTGCAACAGAGTCGCAGCATGTCAAATGCATTTTATTCTCCGGTGAAGTCTCAGGTGGCTGCATTAAAAGAAGAAAGTGCTGGCGCAGAGACTTCAATAATAATGTCACTCTGTCTGCATTTTAATATGTTTACTATCGGTAATAGATGGTGATCTTCATATTGATTATATAATGAAATACTTTCGGTCTCTTTTTGGCATCTTTGCCCTGCTCTGCTGTTCATCTGTGAATATTTGAATTTAGCACATTTTCTGTGCTGAAGCCAGTTGAGTCATGCACATCCTGATTATTTACATAGGACAAATCACTTGAAGTGTATTAGTGGATTTCTGACAGACTGCCTCCCAGAAAAGTTGTACATATTTATACACTCCCAAGACACACAAGAATTATTTAGTCTTTGCCTAGTTGTTTGATAAAAGATGATTTTCTTTGAAAATATATTGAAAAAATACTGGTAAGTTTCTTTGGGCATTTGTGTACAGTAGTCCCCCCTTATCCATGGTTTTGCTTTCTGAGGTTTCAGTTACTCTAAAATATAACATCTTTACTCTTGAGCTTTGGGGCCATTATGAAGTAATAAGGCTCATTTGAACACAGCACTGCAATACTGTGATAGTCGATCTGAGAACTGAGATGGCTTCTGAGTGACTCACGGGCAGGGAGCATAGACAGTGTGGACAAAGGGACAATTCACATCCCTGGCAGGACTGAACAAGATTTTATCACGCTACTCAGAGCTGTGCACAATTTAAAACTTATGAATTGTCTTTTCCTGGAATTTTCCATTTATGTCACAATGCCTATCCCGTGCACCTGAGTGCATCTCATACCGTAGGCATTGTATCATCTTACATCATCACAAGAAGAAAGTGTACCAGTATAATAAGATATTTTGAATGAGAGAGAGAGCACATTCATGTAACTTTTACTATGGTATATGGTTATAATTGTTCTATTAGTTGTTTTTAATCTTTTAATGTGCCTAATTTATAAGTCAGGCACATTAAAGTTATAAATAGGTATGCATGCATAGGAAAAACATAGTGTATATGGGGTTTGGTATTATCCACAGTGTCAGGCATCTATTGGGGGGCTTGGAACCATCCCCTGTGGATGAGGGGGCACTATGTGTATTTATTGACTTTTCCTTTGCTTTTTTCCTACTGGAGTTATTTGATTTATTGTTTTGTTAAAACTCTTTGTAGAAATGTCACCAATTCCTTTCCTTCACAGTATTTTTCCCTACTTTATTCATTTATCTTTCAATTGATAGCATTTTTGTAACAGAGAAACTTCACTCTGTGTGTATGTGGTAAAGGGGAACAAGTAACTGTATTTATGATTAGTAGTAGAGGCCTTGAGTCAGATGACAATCTCAGGAGGTGTTGTAAGGTAGACCTGGAAGGGAGCTGCTCTCTCTCGTGTTCTGTCCTAGTCCACTTGCTTTGTCTCAGCTCAGATGCTAATCGTTTCTTTAGCCATCTCATTAGTGTTGTCGTTGGGCGTGATTCTTCCCCCAAATGGGCAGATCATTGACTTACTGGAGTCAGTGTTATTACTCTCTTTTGCATGGGAATTTCTGTGTTTTATCTGAGTAGGATGAAATTAGACATAGGTAGCTAGCCACTTTCACAACTTGAGGTCGGCTGTGTCGGCTTTTTTAAAAAAGTCATTTTTTGGTACTGATGTTTCTGTCTCCTCCCTCCATCTATTCCACTCAGCTACACTAAGCTGGTTAGGCCTGAAGGGAGGAGAATCATAGAGTGGATTATGGCACATCCAGTGAGTCTAGATACATAGCTCAAGTATCTATTAATAACCTGTACTATAGATTCTATGGAAAGTGCTAGTTTGGATGTATGTATGCATTAGATTTTCTGCAGAGATTTCAGAAACCACACTATTTGAAAGAGAGTACAAATTTGTAAAGATAATAAAAATGTAACTGATAGGTGAAAAGATTCTTCCCTAAAACTATGCAGATTGGGCAATTTAGGATCATATGTCAGAACTTTTATAGATAACTCATGTTAGCATTAATAAATGGTGAAATATTTCAGACCTGGAACAATGCATTTTAAAAATCAATTGCATAACCAAGAATTGAGTATTTTGCATTTTTAACAATGGCCTATACAGAAAGAGTTCTCTTGAAAATAGTGAGTTTTAGGTATAACTTTAGATCATATTCTTGAATAAAACAAAGGCAAATTTAAAAAAAATTCTACTTATTTAAAACTACAACAAAATGAAAAATTTTTTTTATCTTGATCTAAATATATATTGGTTGGTATTTCTTGTTCTGGAGCTTAAAATTACCCAGAAAATCTTTTGTTTCCCCAAACTCAAAATGTTCATTGCCAATAGCTAAGTAATATCTTCTAGTAAACAGTGTGGCTCAGAATTATGATCCTGTGTTTATATAACTGAAATCTGAGTTAAGTGCTTGCGATTGTATTTGAAGTTATACATACTTTCATAGAAATGAACACCAAAGCATAATGCTGAGGTTAAGATAAACATGTTTGGTATTTATTAAACTCTACTAGGCATGGCTACAGTGTTTATCGATCATTTGCTTTGTGTTCAATTCAGTGCTTAGTTCTTTGGGATGCAGGGACAGAAGTTAGGTACTTAGAATTTTTTAGAACCAAGTAACATTGTCTTTAAAATAGTGCTAATCTGGTGTCCTTCTATAGCAGGGTTTCCAACGATAGTTGAATTTTGCTGTAATAATAGTATTGTTGATGTCAGCACTTTCTGGGAAGAAGTGTTTTTTGCTTATTCAACTTTTGCCTCATGTTAGATTTTTTTCTGGTAAACATTGCTGTTATCTTAGCATTTGTTTTCTGTTGATTGGCTCTTTGGCCTGAGAATTCAGTTTTGAACTTTTTTTTTTTAAAGCAACATAGAGTAAACAAGCTATGTGTCCCTTGGTACAGTAGCCAATTTAAGACGGTTTATACCCACTTAGCAGTAAAGTCTCATTTTTTAAGGGTATAAACTATATTCCTTGTAGGGACCCTTTGAAGAACTCTGCAAATGTTAAAACATTAACATCACATTTTAGACCAAATATATTCTCTTTCATTCTCATTTTTGCCATTCCCAAACACACACTGTGGCCTTCTGTGGCATGAATAGTTTAATCAAGTGTTTAGAATTTCTTGGCTGCAGCCACATTAGAGGAGTTTAACCCAGCTATTGCTGAGAAGAGGTAATCCTTTAGTCACTGCTATGGTTTTTAAAGTATGTTATTGTTAAAAAACAGTTAAAAGGGAACTTTGAAGTCTTGATTAGAAAATAAGATGTGCTCATTGTGCTTTATTCTTTGAGGTACAGCTAAAATATTTTAAAATAACTACAGGGCAGTTTTCAAGCTTAGCATAAAAAATGACTCACTACCCCTAGACAAGTCGATTTTGTAATTCACAGCTGAACTGCTGAAGTTAGAATGTGGATTGTACTATGAGAATTAATGCAGGTCTAAATAATCTCAAATAATTCTTTAATTTGTCTTTGTCTGCAAGTTTAATAAAAAGTCCTGTATGAAAACTCCCCTGTCTCATTGGCATGCTCCCATTTTTTGCCTGGACCATTGCTGTAACCTCAAACTCATCTCCCTCCTTCACTGAAAGCTCCTAAAAGCTTGCAGCATTTCATTCTCTAGCTGAAATTTGTGAACACTCCCATGTGCCACAGTAGAGTTTCTCCATCTCGAGGTTCACAGGATCATCTGGGGGTGCTTGCTAAAGAGCAGCACCATGCTGAACATTTTTGATTCTGGAGGCTGCCATGGGGCCCAGGAGAATCTGCTCTTTAAAAAAGCCACCCAGGTGATATAAAGGCCTCCCTTCCCATGGTACCCTCCTGAGCCAAGGACTCCCCCTCATGCATTTGCTATTCCTGAAGCACATTTGAGTTTGACCTTTCACCCTTGTTCTCTTGCCTAGGTGCTGGGTGAAGTCCACCCACCTTCCTCCGGGGATCTTCTGGAACTCACCTCTCACCGTCTGGTTTCACGTCACTGGGCACTGTACCGTTCTCCTGTAATGTACCCTACTTTGGTGTGCAGTCAGTCGCTGTATTAGCTGTCCTCATAATGCTTTACCCAAATCTCTTGTCTCTCCTCAGACTTATTATAGAGGTTAAGAGCAGGACTCTGGGGCCCAGCTATCTGGATTTGAAATCTGGTTCCTCCTGTTCTAGCTGTTGGACAAAAGTTAAGTTACTTAACCTCTCTGGGCCCCAGAGGTCTAATGTGCAGAGTGGGGAGAATAGTGACTACCTTATAGTCTGTTGCAAGGACCAAATGAAGTAATGAACATGTAGGGCTTAGAACAGTAACTGTTAAGTTGTTAGCATGAAGCGAAGGTCAGCTTTTGTCATCTTTACGGTTTCCAACATTGGCATTTTCATCATTGTTCTATAGATCTCCCCAGACCCAGAAACCTGGAGGGCATCAATCTTGTCTCCCCTTCCACTTCCAGCCCCTACCACACCCCTCACTCTTCAGACTGCCCCGCAAATGTTGATTGACTTGAACTGACTTTACTTGCAAATACATTTCCTGACTTCAGTGTCATCAGACCTCAGCAGTCTGTGACAAAAAAATATATCACATTGACATCATTGATACAAAGTCCATGTCCTTGTGGCCACCATCTTGTGCCTGTCCCTGAAGGACTTATTTTTCTTGCCTAGAAAGCAGTCTCTCCACTCTAGGCCTTGCCCTTCCTCTTCCTCTGGTTCCCTGCTAGCTGCAGGAAGGAGCAAGGCGTTGCTGCTGCTGGCTTCGCCCACTGTGTGCCATTGCTGTCTCTACCTAGGATACATATTGGCGAGGCACCTGGAGGAAGCACCATGCCCCTCGGCTCCCCTGTGCTGCACTTGCTTCTACCTGTGTCTCCAGGTGCCATTGGGGTCTCAGAAGAAACTGCTTCTTTATCTGCAATGAGCACTGCTGGACTGAGAACAAACTCACCTCCTGGGAAACACAGAACCTAACTTTGTATTTGGAGAAGATAGCAGTCCTCCAAAGGCTACCTTTACCTGACTGAGCCGGAGCACCGCTGTGGGTTAGAGTCTGCCTTAGGGCTGCACAAGTGGCTGGCCCCATGCTGTGGCGTTCCCAGAACAAAAGGAGTGCTCCACCCTGAAGGGAAACAGATGCCTGCCTTTTAGGAGAGAGAAAACTGGTTGTAGTGTCCAGATGATTGTTTTTCTAGACTGCACAGTTTCTAAACAGTTTCTTGGATCTTAAGTCCAAGTTGCACTTAGGTTTTTCTCCCCTCCTCCCCCTAGCAGTTTATGCAAGAAGTATAGTTCTGTGGTCATTTCCCTGACCCCTTTTATTTCTTGGTCTACAAATGACTGCTTTCCCCCTGGTATTAGTTTCTTGGGGCTGCTGTAATGAATTATTACACAGCTGCTGGCTTAAAACAACAGAAATTTATTCCCTGACAGTTGTGGAGGCCAGAAGTCTGAAATCGAGGTGTCAGCAGGCTGTGTTCCCTCCTGAGGCTCGGGGAACAGTCCATTCCCTGCCACTCTCCTGGTCCCTACTGGCCGCTGAGTTCCTTGGCACTCCTTGGTTTGTAGCTGCATCACTCCAATCTCTGCCTTAGTCTTCACATCACCTTCTGAGTTTCTTCTCTTCTGTGTGTCTCTTTCGAGGATCCTTGTCATTGGATTTAGAGCCTACTTGGGTAATCCAGGATTATCTCCTCATCTCAAGATCCTTCATCATATCCAAAAGACCCTGTTCCCAAGTAAGGTAACATTTTACAAGTTCCAAGCGTTAAGACTCTATGACGTTGAGTGGCTATTATTCAACCTACTACACCTGGTAACAGCAGTTTATATTCTCATATGTCAGTTGCATCATAACAATTTTATAAACTAATCTTATATCAGTTAACTTTGGTAATCTTGTTGGTGCTAGGAATTTTTCATATTTGGGGAAGAGAGAATATAACTATAGAAGTAGTATAGTTTCTTGAGCCCTTAGGTGTGCCAGGTACTGTGACATGCAAAAACTTACACTGGCCTGGGAAAAAGGTGCCACTGATGAGGTGACTGAGGCATGGGACACTTAAGTAACTTGCCATGGTCTGCTTAGCAAGCTGGTGGCAGAGTCTGCAGTGAACTCCTTGCGGTCACCATCAGGGTCTATGCTCTTCAAGGTGGTCAAGATTGCAGAAAGGTAGCCTCGAGTCAGGGCTGGGCAGGGGCTTTGGTGTCATGGTTTCTACCACTAACTTGGTGGTAAGACCAAGGGCAAGTTAGTCCATTTCTGTGAACTTGGCTCAGTCTAGCACAGCAAAAGGACTTGGGGGAATTAATAGGGAGGCAAAAATCAAAAGACCAGGGAGAAGCTGTGGACAAAGACTTGGTTGGATGAGGTTGAATTTAACAGTAGATGTTTGAGTTATCTGGGAAATTTGATTGTGGCAATGCTTTTATAAAAAGCACTGTATGAACTATAAAGCATTATACAAATGTTAAATTATACTATTATTCAGTTAGTCCCATTTCCCCTTGCACTATGACCATTGTACCTTAAAAATAAACTTGTTGGAATAAAAAAAACTTGTTAATGCTTCAGTGAGTTTAAATATATTTTAATAGTTGACATTAAAATATTAGGAGAAAGAGAAGGTATTATGAAAATATCTAAGAACAATGTCTTTGGAATCATTTTTATAATCTTTGTTCATGCTATCATTTAACTTTATGGTAAAGAAATAATTGGTATTTTAACTGTAGAATTGGTTTTGTTGAGATTCATCGCAAAACCCTGAGAATACCTTGCAGCTCCATTTTAGGAGATTCATTTTGAACCTTCCTGGAGCATGTTTGATTTGGATGTTAAGCTAATGTTTGCTTAGGGCCCCTGCTGGTTAACATCTGCCAGGCCTATGCCTGTCCTGCCTGGGCTCTTCTTCCTAACCTGTGGCTGGGGTCTGCAGGGTCCACGTGAGGCCAGATGCCCTCCACAGGGAGAGTCTGGTGGGCAGACCATGGCAGGCCTCCTGTTTCTCTCTCCCTTTCTGCTTTGCTGCAGGAGTATCTGTTTGAGGCTTGCTGATTCTCTCTGTTCCTCCAGCCTCATTACTATAACTGCCAGTTGGTAGCTTTGGCTTTAAAATGGGCAAACCTCCTGCTCTCCTGGTTCAGAATTAGTGATTTTTATCCTTTCAGGGGTCTTACTGTGGAATACACAGTAGCCTGTGGAGTCAGTTAAGCCCGATTCACAATGGAGCATTGATCCCTGCGGCTGTGTGGAGCCCCGGCCTCTGCAGCACACGCGTGCTGGGGCCAGAACTGAGTTTCAGTGGGATTTTAGATGCAATATGCTTGCTTTAGTTTATATTAATAGTAATATTGGGGACTTGCTTCCTCCTAACCCCATTCTTTGTAAAGTGGGGATCAGCTGCCTTATAGGCTTTTGGTGCCAATATAGTTATTTATAAAATTATCACATTACATCAGATTTGCAGTTTTTTCCCTCTTATAAGACATGATTTCCATTTGCTGTATTGATCAGTCTAGTTACTGGAAATTGAACCTGATCTATTTATTCTTTTATTTGACATTTGTTAAGATCCTATCTCTCTTCGGGTGATCCAGGTTGTGAATGAGTTGTTCCAATTCTTTTCATGCCAAGCAAGGCTTCATGCTAAATTTGGGAGCTCAAGAGACAGATTTAGGATCAAGAGGGTTAAGAGTGAGACACAGTGGCTGCTTGGCCACCTGCCAGATGCAAGAGGTAAGGCTAGAGGTTGATGGCGGGTTTGGGCATAGCTGCTACTCTGTTTAAAAACAACAACAACAACAAAACCCCCACCACCAATAAAAGCTTGATTCCTGTGGAATATGTGCTGAAATCTAGAAAATGGAGATTTTCTGATGTGGGAAATCTGTGAAATCTTGGCATTAGTGATAGCACCTGGAAATACTCATTTCAATTCAAATGAGTCTGAAGTGGGACCTATAAGGGCTGCATGGGGAAATTTGCAAGTGGTGTTTGTTTCAGGAATTTTAAGTATTAATGGTGATGCCAAATTTATGAATATGGAAGGAATGCATGTACTTAGGAGGAGGAATCAAATGGATTTTAAATTTCATTTTGACATTACCATCCTGTACAATGCATGGTTAGGAGTAACTGTACACAAAAGGTGCCATAGAGGATTTGGTTCCTGAAAGGTGTCCGGGAGGTACCCTGTTCACCTGGTGCCATGCTCACTTTCACAAAAATGCGGAGAGTGAGTGCAGCAGCCAGGCAAGTGTACTTCTGGCTGGCGGGAAGAGGGCTATTTCTTCTAATTTAGTTTTGGATGGAATGATAAAACAGTTCTAATGTGCTCATATTTTTCAGTGGTGGTACACGATAATTTTCAATTTACGTGATATTAAAGCTATCATAGGCACAAAACAGAGTTTTGGCTTTTCTCTTTTGATACTGACACTTTGGTACCATTTGGAATTTTGAGGAAAAATTTCCAGTACAACACAGATAAATTTTTAATGTGATCAACTAGTCAGTTTTACTCACTAGAATATTAATAAATATTGTGAAGCAGAAAGGCATTACTTATATAAAATTTTGATGATAAAGTCTTAGAAATTAGCTGCGTTTATTACCCTATCATTTTTTTTTTTTTTAGAAATAAGCTAAAATGTTACACCCACCACCCCCCTTTTTTGGGGGCATACTTCATATGGTAGCATACTTTGGTAGCATACTTCATAGCAAAAGTTTTAGGATAGAAAAGATACTCTTGTTCATAACACATTGACATTCTTTTCTCCGACAGAAGTCGAAGGGAGGCAAGGTGAAAATCAGCTCTCTGTTCCAGTCTCTTACGGTGGATCAAGCCAAAATCTTCTCAGTTATTTTAAGGATTAGTTCTTTGGTTACTTTGCAGTTTCAGTTGTATGGAGTGAACTGATGTTAACCATGCACAGCTCATGTGTATGTTACCTGTTCTGGACAGCTTCTGTTTTGTTTGGGGTATGAGGTCTGGGCCATCGTACTGCAGACCTTAGGCTTATGGTAGTGATTTGGGAAGGGGTCTGCTGTGTTGCCAGCCCAGCCAACCACGTCCAGCTCTCCAAGGTTAATGCTCCTCACCTGCTTAGGCACAGACTGAGAGATGATATGGGGTTAGGTGGTGTGTGGGGTCTGTTTCTCATCTTGGGATAAGACATTGTAGGGCACAATAGAGAAGGAGAGGCTCCAGTTTGGAACCTGGGCATTGTTTCTGAGTCTGAGCAGAGCCTGGGAAATGAGGAAGTCAGGAAGCTCTTCTAGACTCCCCCTCAAAGCAGCCTTCACCTGTCCTCTAGGCTGAGCAGACTGGGAAGGGGGCGGTGGCCCCGAGCCCTTTCCTACGGTTGACATGGGGGTGGTTGCTCTGCATTTGGCTACCTTAGCTCTCTCTAGATTGAAGACTGAGACCATTTTTCATGCTTCTGAGGATCTAGTCGCCTGCATTGGGTGTTTGAGAGAAGATGGCTCGGTCTAATGGTGTAAAGCTAAAGAATCAGGTAGTCACCACCCCTCATTCCCTGGGTATCAGTGATTTAGGGGACCCTTAAGGTCTGTACAACTGTACAAAGATGTGGGATTTTGCCATACTTGGTTCTGGGGTCCATTGTCCGCCTTCCATGAAGGATGCAGGTGAACTCTGTGCTCTTAGGCTCTGCTCTTGGATGGGTAGGGCCAGATGGGGAGGGGACATCAGGGACTTGGCTCCTTTCTCCCCCTTCCAGAGATCAGATGTGCAGTTCAGAGCATCTTTTCCCATGGGTGGGTTTTGAAGTCAGCAGAGAAGGTAAAAATCATTTTTTATTTTTTTCATGGCTGACTTTGAATTGTTGGATTCGTCCAAGGGTTAGGATTCCTCTGGATACCACATGTGCCATAAGCACACCTTGGTGTCTACTACTCACTGGAAAGGTAGGATGGTATATTACAGTTCCTATTTAGTGGAGGTTAACAAGGTGGCTTCATGTTATTTGGGTAGTTTGTATTTGTTTAAAGGATAACCAGGCTGCTCAGGCTCTCTTGCCCTTAATTACCTTTCTAGTTCATAAACTTTTTCTCTAGACAGACCCTGGCTTTGGTTGAATGGGAGGGGAGAAATGTCTTTTGTTTTCTTTAGTTTGCCTTACAGATGCTGGAGGAAGCTCAGCTGTTAGTTTCAGGTCCCTGGATTCCCTAAAAAGCAGATTTGTTTTTCTTTCTTGGCCTTGGTTTTCCTGTGTACTCCTACTCCACTTTGATTGAAACTTCTCTTTTGGTGGTCTCCTGACCCTCCAGTGCATCCAGGGGCTCCCTGAATTTTACTGGTGCCCTCCCAGACTTTCCCTTCTGCTTGTAGACACTCAGGTTCCTTACCTGGGAGGTTTTCATGTGAACTTCACAAATGCCTTCAGAAAAATGGAGAAGGAACTGACATTTGTTCAGTATTCTGCGTGTGCCAGGCCCTGGGCACAGTGTTGCAGCTGTTATTCATTAAACATTCACACCAGCTCCTAAAGGAAGATGCTGCTATTATCACCACTTTAGCAATGAGAAACTGAGATTTGGAGCCGAGAGGAATGGAGATATCTTAAGCATATTTACTACAGAAATTCTCACTGCAACCAGTTGATGTTTCCTTTCTTCACTCATTGCATGTAGAAAAGCCTGTTAATAAGTTGTGATAAGAACAACTGATGTGCCAGGGTGTGCTTTGTTGTCCCTTCTGCATGTATCTCTCTACAGGGGGGAGGCAGCGCAGGACAGGGTCAGGCCGGAGCTTACACTCAGGAACCGTATTTCTGGGTCCAAACCTTGACTGCAGGCCTTTTGTGTGACCTCAGGTAAATTACTTAACCTCTTTATGCCTCACAATGAGTGATATTTGTTAAATAAAATTAAGCATTTGAGTATAATGCTAATAATCTCTTCCCATTAGAGTAAAGATTTCTCTTGTATGTGCCAGCATGATCTGGTGGAGGACAGGCTTGTGGGCCTTCTCTGTGCTATGCTCTAGGCTGTTCAGTTTCAAGTTGCAACTGCCTGCTGAGTGCTAAGATGTCACTTTCCTAAAATAAGAACCCGGGATGCCATAGGTAAGCTGCTCATTCCTTGCTCTGCCTTCCTCAGAGCACTGATCATCTTCTCTACATATATCAAAGCCCCCCACACTGAGCATGATTTCCTTCTGCCTAGCTGTCTGATATTTAATCTCGAGTAGCGTGGGGGTGGAGGGTGGGGAGCAGCTCTGTAGCCAGTTTATTACAGTTCTAGTCTTACCAGCTGCCCCTGTTATGGCCTTTTAGGGGCATCAGACCCTCTTGTTCTACAGGATCTTCTCCCACCTGTTGCAGTAATGAGTGAAACCTTAAGGCCCTTCATTCCCTAGCTGGAGAAGATGCCAGGAGGGCAAACTCTCCTAGGAGAGGCATCACGTTGACTGATATTCACATCAAAGAAACGTACATTCCCTTTCTTTCCAAGTAGGCTGTTTTAGAGATGACAGGATAGAAATACTTTGAGAGTATTGAGATGACATGGGAAAGCAAAGCACTGGAGAGACAAAGAATACTTTTTTTCTGATTCTGGTTTTATTTCAGACTAGCATGTTTCTACATACTCTTGACTTCTTACCAATTTAAATAGAGCTTGTCCAGAACAAAGAAGGTTTCTACTGATTTTTTGCATTCCACTTTTATGAAAAATTCTCAAGAGTTCCAAGTAAAAGATAGTCCTGTTGTTCTGTGAGATCACATTAAGAAACTATTATATTGGTTATCTGATTTGCTTTCCCCCTTTCCTTTGAAGCTCTACGTTGATTTCTGGAATTAATGTCAGTGAGCTTTGAGGTCTCTAAAATGAGAATGGGAAGCACCTGGCTCTCTTTCAACCTTGAGAAGTTGAATGAAGTTGGTGTATGGGTATCTGTGCAGTCAGATTTCCTGCGGATTTTACATTTAACTCCTTGAGCCTTGAGGCAAAGGCATTGATTTTTTCCATGCAGGGGCATTCTCATTCTTTAGCCATGCTGATTGGGGATGAACTGGAGCAACCACATCCAACAGCCCTCAACTGCCTTGGGGAGGTAAAGAATTGGAGTAGTGTTGTCTGCTCTGGAACAGCCTAGAGAATTTTAGAACAACTCTCTGGGGAGCAGGGCTAGGGTGTGGGGTGTGGGGTGGGAGAAGATCTGATGAAAGAATAGCCTTTCCCAGTTAGAACAGATGTAAGAAGAAAAGAGAGCAACTCCAGAAACATCTGGGAAGCTCTGCAAGTGCAGACTAGTCCCTGTGCGTCCTATAAGGTCAACTGATCAGAGGCAATGGAGGCAGATGTCAAGGTTAGCTATCTGGGATGCCCTTCGTAATTCCTGTTTCTTCCCTAGGGCATATTTGTGCTATTATTAAATGATTACACATGCTTGTTCGTTCCTTCCTAGTGTATACTTTCTAGCTAATGTCATTTAAAGCTAAAAATAAGTCTGTGGTCCTTAATTAGAGTTCCTGAGATTTTTCTGCCCAACCCTCTTTCTTCTGAGATTTTGGTTTTCTAACATTGTAGTGAGTTTTGCCCTCCTGGTCTTTCTTTGCATGGCTGTAAATGGTGGGAGATTCTTGATGATGAGACAGAGTTCCCAGCTCACTAAAGAGCCATGACCTGCGTGTAGGGACAGGTAACGTAGGTAGGTCCTGTGGTGAAGTGTGGCCTGGGGAACAGGCCTAGGTGCTCTGCCGTTGGCTGCCCGGTGCCTTGGGATATCATTTGCCCTTTCAGAGAACTAGGGTTCTCTTATGTAAAATGAGATCATGGAACAGCAGTGCATTCTGACAACTATCCCACTCCTGTTTTAAAAAATCTTCAAATAATTTTATATGGAACCTCAGTTTAGAAAACATATGCATGGGAGTGACAACCATTCCACTTAACCTCCCCTTCATTTCCTCTTGTTCACCAGCTCCATGCCTTCACCTGAGGGACAAACACAGTTTTTGATCTACTGAAATTAGAAGATGCCCCAAATTCTGTTAGTGCTTGAATTTCTGATTACTGCCCTGCTATGATGATTTAGCCTTCAGTTAGGGAGACTATTTCCACAGAGGTGAAAAGATAGTTATAGTGGATTCCTAATGGTTCAAGGGGAATTGACCTCACCAGATGGTGAGAATTTTACTAATGACAACTGCTAATGAGGGTCACTTCCTGTATTATTGGTGATAACAGTTATGTCAATTTTGTTTCTCTGGGGAGATCCTAAACAAATGACTTAAACTATTATGTTAGTATTGGGGATTGGGAGGCATTTTTATAAAAGTGACAATTATATTACACACATCAGCAGGGAGATCCATTAGATATAGCGGATAGAAAAGACCAAGACAGACTCTATCAGGCAGTTTGAAAACCTGATAAGGTAAATGGTCATTTTAAGAAAGGCTTCATAAAGACTGCTTGAACTAGAAAACTTCTTGTTTACTAACCTAAAAATTAGGACAAACTGACAAGAATAGCTCGTTTGATAGAAATTGCTGGGTTTTGGACAGTGGTTCTAAATGAGGTTCTGAAATTTGGATTCCTGTGATTATTCTTAGTCAATGTGAGTTTTATATAATTTTTTAACTTTTTAATCTGGAGTTCTTAAAGTGTTTTTTTAATCAGTTATAAAGTCTTTTTTTTTTTTTAATTTAAGTTTTTCTAGTTTTAAGTCAATGTTTCTCAAACCGGGGTCTCTCAGAACCCTTTAATAGGACATTAGTAGCACTTATTTTTCCTCAAATTTTGAGAACTTTATTCAAGTTTGAGAAATACAGACTTACAGATACACTGAGGTACATTCATGCACTCCATGACAATATTTTGGTCAGCACTGGATGGCATATATGATGGTAGTCCCATAAGATTATAATGGAGCTGAAAATTCCTATTGCCTAGTGATGACCTAGTCTTGGTAACATCTTAGTGCATTACTCATGTGTTTGTGGTGGTGCTGGCATAAACAAACCTACTGTGCTGCCGGTTGTACAATTATGTACTTCATAATAGACGACTATGCCACTGATTTGTGTATTTAACATACTTCTTATCATTACTTTAGAGCATACTCATACTTGCTAAAAAAAAAAAAGATAACTGTAAAATGGCCTCAGGCAAGTCCTTCAGAAGATATTCCAGATGAAGGCATTGTTATCATAGGAGATGACAGCTCCATGGTTGTCATTGTCCCTGAAGACTTTCCAACGGGACAAGATGTAGAGGTAGAAGACAGTATTACTGATAATCTGGACCCTTTGTAGGCTTAGGCTAATATGTGTGTTGTGTCTTAGTTTTTAATAAAAATGTTTAAAAAGAGAAAAAATTAAAAATAGAAAGCTTATAGAATAAAGATATAAAGAAAGAAAAATATTTTTGTAAGCTGTATAATGTGTTTAAGCTAAATGTTATTACAAAAGAGTCAAAAAGCTAAACAAATTAAAAAGTTTATAAAGCAAAACAGTTACAGTAAGCTAAGGTTAATTTATTATTGGAGAAAGAATGTTTTCCATAA
This sequence comes from Cheirogaleus major, assembly GCA_963574435.1. Lineage (NCBI taxonomy): Eukaryota > Metazoa > Chordata > Mammalia > Primates > Cheirogaleidae > Cheirogaleus > Cheirogaleus major. The sequence continues at coordinate 29,033 of CAUYPO010013135.1, forward strand.
ATTTAGTGTAGCCCAAGTGTACATTGTTTATAAAGTCTACAGCAGTGTACAGTAATGTCTTAGGCCTTCATATTCACTCACCACTCATTGACTCACATGGAGAAACTTCCAGTCCTGCAAGCTCCACTCATGGTTAAATGTCTTATACAGCTGTGTTCCCCAACCCCTGGGCCATGGACAGGTACTGGTCGGTGGCCTGTTAGGAACTGGGCCACACAGCAGGAGGTGAGCAGCAGGGTGAGTGAGCAAAGCTTCACCTGTATTTATAGCAGCTCCCCATCACGGAGCTCTGCCTCCTGTCAGATCAGTGGCGGCATTAGTTGCAGGAAAACAACCTCAGGGCTCCCACTGATTCTGCATCATGGTGAGTCGTATAATTATTTCTTTACATATTACAATGTAATAGAAATAAAGTGCATAATAAATGTAATGTGCTTGAATCATCCCGAAATGATCCCCCCTGTCTGTGGAAAATTGTCTTCCATGAAACTAGTCCCTGGTTCCAAAAACACTGGGGACCACTGCAAGGTGTGCCATTTTTAATCACCCGAATAGCTAAAGCAATTCTGAACCAAAAGAACAAAGCTGGAAGCATCACACTACCTGACTTCAAAATATATTACAAGGCTATAGTAACAAAAACAGCATGGTCCTGGTATAAAAACAGACACATAGACCAATGGAACAGAATAGAGAGTCCAGAAATAAATCCAGATTTACAGCCCACTTATTTTTGGATAAAGATGCCAAGAATATACACTGGGGAAAGGACACCCTGTTTAATAAATGATGCTGGGAAAATTGGATATCCATATGCAGAAGAATGAAACTGGATTCCTCTCTCTCCCCATATACAAAAGTCAACTCAAGATGGATTAAACACTTAAATGTAAGACCTGAAACTATTGAACTGTTAGGAAAAAAAAAATAGGGAAAACACTTCAAGACATCAGTCTAGGCAAATATTTCATGGCTAAGACATTAAAAGCACAGATAGTTATAATAAAAATAGACAAATGGGACTATATTAAATTAAAAAGCTTCTGCACAGCAAGGGAAACAGTCTACAGAGTGAAGAGACAACCTGTTGAATGGGAGAAAACATTTGCAAACTATCCAACAAGGGACTGATAGCCAGAATATATGAGGAACTCAAATCAACAATAAAAAAAAATCCCACTAAGAAATGGGCCAAGAACATATTCAGATACACTGTATTTTTACTATATCTTTTCTAAGTTTAGACATGTAATTACTTACCATTGTGTTACCATTGTCTATAGCAGCAGTCTCCAACCTTTTTGGCTCCAGGGACTGGTTTCATGGAGGACAGACAATTTTCCTACCGGTGAGGTGAAGCTCAGGCAGTGGTGTGAATGAGGGGGAGTGGCTTTAAATACAGATAAAGCTTTGCTTGCTTGTTCTCTCCTCCCCCCCCACCTCCTGCTGTGTGGTGTGTAGCCCGGTTCCTAACAGGTCATGGACTGGTACTGGTCACCGCCTGGGAGTTGGGGACCGCAGATCTCAGTATTCAGTACAATAACATGCCATACACGTTTGTAGTCTAGGAGCAATAGGCCACGCCAGACAGCGTAGGTATGTAGTAGGTTCTGCCGTCTAGGTTTGTTGTAAGTATTCTGTGATGTTTGCACAATGATGAAATCATCTAATGATCCATTTCTCAGAATGTTTCCTTGTCATTAAGTAACAAAGGACTATAATAAGAAGTTACATGAATTTTTCTCATATGTTTTGAATAACATGTTATTTTCTTTTTCTCTTTTTTCATAAAGGAAAGAAAATAAAGTGAACTACTGTCGGTGTTGTGTATGTGCATTGTGTGTGTATGCATGTGTGTATGGCTGGGTGTTCACTGTTACCTTGCTACAATTTACATTTACTTTCTTTTCTGAGTAAATGTCCAAAACGTGTAAGAAACCTGTTAAGTGCTGGTCACATTTTCAGGTGCCTTTAAGGACAAGTGATCCTTATTCTACTAGAGAAATCTCCTAATTCTCTTAACTGCATAAGATAATTTACATTTAGGTTTTGGGGTTTCCTCATGCTGATTTCTTCTTACAAATTCATTGCACTTTCTGCTCTTTCCTGATACCTCTTAACCAGGTAGGTCAGGCCTGTCTCTGGACTGCTGCACAAATTTGCTTTGATACTGTTTGCCTTGGAACTTTGGTTCATATTAAACCCCTTATTTAAAATGTCTCCTCTCTCATCCATCTAAATCCCAACTTAATGTTTAGACCAAGTCGTAGCTCTTCAGTGAATGGGAATGAAACAGTCTTGAAATTATAAATTCTAACCAGGTCCTTCAAATTTGGATATGTGAGGAAGAAATGCTGAAATGCCCTTTTCCTTAGCATTCACACTTATTTCTACTGTCCCTTTCATCTTTTTTTTTTTTTTTTTTGAGACAGAGTCTCACTCTGTTGCCCCGGCTAGAGTGCCGTGGCGTCAGCCTAGCTCACAGCAACCTCAAACTCCTGGGCTCAGGCGATCCTTCTGCCTCAGCCTCCCAAGTAGCTGGGACTA
>CAUYPO010013136.1:0-14887 GCA_963574435.1 Cheirogaleus major
TTTTTTTTTTAATTTCAGAGTATTATGGGTATAGAGATGTTTTGGTTACATGGATTGCTTTTGTATGATTTGAGTCAAAGTTATAAGTGTGCCCATTACCCAGATAGTATACATTGTACCCATTAGGTGTGATTTCACCCATCTCCTCCTTCTTCCACCTGCTTGATTTCCATTGAGTTTTACCTCCATATGTGCACATGAGTGCTGATTGGAAAACTGTTTATTTAAAACTACACTTGAAGGCCTGCCTGATTCAGAGCATATATTTTTTTGCTTGAAACCATGGAAATTGCAAATCTTACACTAGATCCATTATTATAAGGCAATTTTCATATACATATTTTTGTGTAGATTGGGCAATATGCATAATATCTTAGTCAAAATATGCATTATTTTATAAATAATTAAAGTTGGTGCATACTCAAAATGTTTATACTAGATATCTGGGGTATAAGGGGTACCATACGGATAGTACCTAGTCAAGAAAAAGAAACGCATTTAATAATTAAAGGAATTTTAACATAGCCATTTTGCTTACACAAGTAATGGAAAGGCTTATAATCTAAACAAGGAACAATAAGGCAACTCAGAAACTAACAACATATAGCCACCTCTACCACTACAAAGGAGTCAGTGGGAAGAGCTATTAGAATTGGAGCCCAAAGGCTGGAGTTACCCAAAAGAAACTGTAAGATTGCTGAGAGCTGCTTCCATGGGGGAGAGTCAGCTACTGGCAAAGATGTTGCCATATACAAGGGCACATATTGCATTCCCATTGGTTCTTCCCCTGGGCAAAATCTAACAGCTGTTAAGGGTCCTTGGGAAATATCCCTATTGCAGTCAGCCCTTCTGTGGTAAAGACTAGAGTTGAGGAATGACAAAGAAAAAAATCCTAGGCTATACATGTTCAGGAAAGGCCCTGTACACCCCATGTTCTACTTTGTGCTCATTTTATTTTTTTTCGGTATATTTGCCTCAAGGGCTTTCATATTTCTGCCTAAAATGAGATATCTATCCCCCCATATAAAAAGCCTCTCTCCTTCTGCCTAGGAATATCCCAGTAGTCTTGTATCCGTTTCCACTCTGATTTTGCTAGGTGAAATCAACATCTGATGTGGCTTCTCATGATCCAGTAATGACATGTGAACTCAATATCAAATCAAACCTAATCAATACTCTTCATTCTAAGTAGGAGAGGAAGCAAAAGGAGGGAAAAGACATGTATGCATAGCTACTAAAGAACTCATTTTGAAACTGAATACAGAGTTGCATTTAATATTTGGGATTTTTTAAACCACTCATACAATTTTACTGTTGTCTTTAGTCAGTATCTCAGCTCATTGTTTTGTCTGTATGTAGCATACAAATCCCTTATCAAATATATGACTGTAAATATTTTCTTTCAATCAGTGGGTTGTTTCACTCCTTGATATTATACTTGAAACACAAAAGTTGTTCATTTTTATGAAGTCCAATTTATCTGTATTATTTTCTTTTATTGCTTGTACTTTTGATGCCATACAAAATAAACCATTGCCCACTCCAATAACAATAATGAAGATGTACTTCTTAGTTTTAGTCTAAGAGTTTTATAGATTTTGTTCTTACATCTAGGTATATGACCCATTCTTGAGTTCATTTTTCTATACAGTGTGAACTAGGAATCTAACTTTTTCATCTGCATGTGAGTAACCAGTTATCCTAGTACCATTTGTTAAAAAGATTATCCTTTATTCCATTAAATTTTCTTGGCATCTTGTCAAAAATAAATCAACAGTAAGGATTTAGTTCTGAACTTTGAATTCTATTCTATTGATCTCTTTATCCTTGTGCAACTACTGCACTGAGTTGATTACTACAGCTTTGTGGTCTATTTTGAAAATGACAAGGATGAGTTCTCCAAATTTATTCTTCTTTTTCAAGATTGTTTTGGGTGTACTAAGTCCCTCGCATTTTCATATTTCTTTTAGGGTCAGTTTGCCAAGGCTTCCAAGAAGCCACTTGGCATTTTGATAGGAATTACATTAAATCTGGATAATTTTGAGAAGTGTTGCCATTGCCATTTTAACAAAGTCAAGTCTCCTTATCCAAAAATAAAGCATGTTTTCTCACTTATTTGGGGCTTCTTTAATTACTTCCCCTTATGTTTTATATCTTTTTAAAAATGCTATTGCAAAATGTTTATTTTCTTTAGGCATTAGTCCTTATTATGACAGGCTTACATATACATGTTTAAAAGTTAAATCTAAGAATGCTTCCTTAAGGAGGTATTATGTGCTTTTTAATTTTTTTTTTTTTTTTTGGGTGGGGAGACAGTGTCTTGCTCTTTCTAAAAATAGAAAAATTTAGGTCTCACTCTTGCTCAGGCTGGTCTCGAACCCTGGGCTCAAGCAATCCTCCCGCCTCAGCCTCCTAAGTAGCTGGGACTACAGATGCCTGCCACGGCTTTATAGATGGATGTCACAAGCCAGGTATGTCTTTCCTTCTCTTTTGTAAAGTGAGAGACTAGATAAGACTGTTCTGACTAACCGCCTAGCAGAGTGCCAGACATATGCTACTAATTTGAATCACATGAAATTGCCATTTTGGTAGATCAAAAACTGTTGAATAAAGTATTGAAAAATACCTGTTGAAAACATGTTAAAAACTAAATGAATAATTGAACAAGTGAATGAAGTCTCATTCGAGTCTAGAATTTTATTTTTATCCTATTTAAAAATTTAAAAATTGAGTAATTTAAGGTAGTAAAAGTATACATTAAGCAATGAACTTTTCCCAATCACTTAATGGAGTAAAACTCTCAAACTCAAAAAAAAAGAGAAAGAAAAAGTAAGATTTTGCTATTGTTGTAAATTATTCTTCATGCCTTTTTCTGAATATGAATTTTGTGACTCTAATGAATTCATTTCCAAGAAGCAATGCAAAGTAAGTTTTCTTTGACAAGTGAGAAATAACTTCATAATTTTTGAGCCTATATTCAATCCAACATCTTAAGTTGCCTGACAAAACTGTCAAACGCTTCCTGCCATTTCATATGAACAATAATTATAAGTTAAGATATTTCAATTTATTATAATTAATGGATAAGCAAAGAAACCTACTAAAGGTTAAAAGAATGTTTTCAACCATTCAACAATGCAGATACAGAGAACTTTTAAAATATTACAAACAATATCAACTTCATCATCAATTAAAACTATGAATAGCTCTTTTCATTTTTAATTATTATATTTTATTTTTCAATTAAAACACTTTGATGTTATTTTTAATTTAAGTGTAATCTGTTGTCTGCTTTTATATGAAATCCTTAGTTGATTTATTGAGAGCTGCAGAAATTTTGAAAAATACTAGATTAGAGGACATTATCTGATCAATAAATGATTATAAGAAGAAGATGAAGTAGACATAAACATATTGGCAAATGGTCATTAAAAGGTGGTGAGGGATGGGGCAAGCTGAAGATTGAGATAAGAGAGAGGAGTGTTGGGGGAACCACACAGAGACTGTGCTGTTAATGATTGGTTTAAGGGACTTCATTCCTTGATATTAGAATTAGCCATTTGTTGTTGAGCATTTTCTTCATTGATTTAATATTCTGTTGACTATTCTCAAGCTAAGGATAAGTGTTAGAACAGAGCAAGGCAGGAGAATTGTGAATATTTGGAGAAGACATTGAGAAGACTGGAATTGAGAGTTGTTTAAGAACAAAGAAGTAGTAAGAAGCAGCACTGAAGGCCCAGAGAGATTAGAAATGATTGAGATATTTTTTTAACAGCCATCGAGGGAAAAAAAAAAAAAAAAAAGCAGGAGAGGCCCCGATTCAAAATTTTAAAGTCTGTAAAAACTCAAAACAAATTAGGAAATATCTATCAACTACATTCTTAGGTGTTTTTCTCAAAATTAGTAAGTTTTAATATAGTGCAGTTTTGGGGTCCATATTAAATATGAGTACTGAGAAAAATTAATTTTACATATTAAATTATCTAATTTTCATTAATATTACACTTACAGAAAAAATATGTATTAAAAGTAATTCATTAAAATAAAGTCCATCAAGCATAGGTTAGTAGGTTTATCAGTCAGCAAGATTCCTGTTTTATAGATAATAAATTACTATATAGATGTTTGTGTTCTGTGACTGTGAGTCAATTATTATATAAAACATAAAATTAAATTAAAATACTTTTTACTTAATGAACATTGAAAACATTTTCAAATTATTAAAACCAGGAGACACTGATTTGAAATGGCTAATGGATTTTTGTTTATTAGGTATCAAAATAGACTCATACAACTATATTTATCTCTATAATACCAATTAATAGCATCGAATGATGGCATTTAGTTGAATAGATTAGGATTCATGTGTAATGAATTTTGTATTTGGGACAACTATCTACAAATAAGTTGTGAAGTAGTCAGATATACGATCATGCACCATATAACAATGTATTGTTATGAGTAACTCCATATAAGACAGTGGTCTCAGAAGATTATAATGGAGTTGAAAAATTCCTAAGGGCCCAGTGATATTATAGTCATTGTAATGTCATAGCACAACATATTACTCATGTATTTGTGATGATACTGGTGTAAATAAACCCACTGCACTGTCAGTCACATAAAAGTATAGCACATATAATTATGTATAGTACCTAATACTTGATAATGAATGATTGCTACTGGTTTATGTATTGACTATACAATACTTTTTATTGTTATTTTAGAGTATGTTCTTTTTATTCATTAAAAAAAAATTAACTGTAAAAAACCCTCCTATAAGTCCTTCAGGAGATATTCCAGAAGAAAGCATTGTTATTGTAGGAGAAGACAGCTCCATGCATGTTTTGCTCATGAAGACCTTCCAGTGTGACAAGATGTGAAGGTGGAAGAGAGGGATATTGATGATCCTGACCCTGTGTAGGCCTAGGCTAATGTGTGTGTATATGTCTTACTTTTTAACACAAAAGTTTAAAAAGCAAAAATCTAAATTAATAAAGATTTTATAAATAGAAAAAAGCTTATAGAGCATAAATAAAGAAAATATGTTTGGAGAGCTGTATAGTGTGCTTGCATTTTAAGCTAAATGTTATTAAAAAAGACTTAACAGATTATTTAATAAAAAATAAATATTTTTTATTTTTTAAAAATTAAAAAGCTAATAAAGTAAAATTTGCAGTAAGCAAATGTTAATTTATCATTGAGGAAAGAAAATCTTTTTTATAAACTTAGTGTGGCCTAAGTGGACAGTGTTTATAAAGTCCACAGCAATGTCCTAGGCCTTCACATTCACTTGCCACTCACTTACTCACCCAGAGGAAGTTCCAATCCTGCAAGCTTTATTCATGGTGGGTAACCTATATAGGGGTATCATTTTTTATCTTTTGTACTATATTTTATTGTACTTTTTGTATGTTTAGATAGACAAATACCAACCATTGTGCTACAATTGCCCATGGTATTCAGGCCAGTAATATACTGCACAGGTTTTTAGCCTAGGAGTATTCGTTTTTATCATATAGTCTAGGTGTGTAGCAGACTATACCAATTAGGTTTGTGTAGTACACTCTATGATGTTTCCATAATGATGAAATTGCTTGATGATGCATTTCTCAGAAAGTTGTTAAGTTGTTAAGTGACTCTTTACTGTATAATAATAGAGCTTATTCTATCATTAAGATAAAAATCAGTAAATTTTTAAATGAATTTGTATTTATTAGTAAACTCAGTTCATATAATTTACCAAATGGCAACTGAAATTCTGATCTCAAGCCAGGCACAGTGGCTCATGCCTGTAACCCTAATACTCTGAGAGGTCGAGGCAGGAGGATTGCTTGAGGTCAGGAGTTCAAGATCAACCTGAGCAGCAGCAAGACTCTGCCTCTACCAAAAAAAGAAAAAGAAAATTAGCCTGGTGTGGTGGCATGTGCTTTAGTCCCAGCTACTCAGCAGGCCGAGGCAGGAGGATTGCTTGAGCCCAGGAGTTTGAGGTTGCTGTGAGCTATGATGATGCACTGCACTTTAGCCGGGGCAACAGAGTGAAAAAAATAAAAAAATTCTGATCTCGAGTTTTTTATATATATAGACACACACACACACATATATATATTTACATATACACACATTTATATTTATATGTGCACACACTTATGCACACACGTTTTTATATTTCATGACCAAAATGAATCCTATCAGAATATTAATTCCTTGGGAGAAAGGATTATGCCTTTACATCCTCACATTTACTAGAAACAAACATTATAATGGCCAGCATATAGAAACTACTAAAAAATATGGGACTGGAAATCCACATCATGGTTCTCCCTGTCACACATGATACACATTTGCATCAATAAAATTAATAAGAATGATAAAAAAAAAACTTCACTCTTTCCCAAAGGGCTAAGTTATTTTAGCAAATTGGAAATTTCTTCCTTGGTTATTTTTCCCTAAAATAAGGCATGGGAAAGTTTCCAAAGACTTGTACATTTATGTATTTTTCTATACCTGTTCCTGAACCTAGTTTAATTATCTTTTTAAAGTATTCTTGTACTCTTACCCAGACAATCTGACCACCTTTGATGAATTAATACCACTTAGGGTCTCCTCATTTCTATAGAGCGTGATTCGCATCTCCAATTACAAATGTATAGACCTGCTGCTTCTGCTGCTGGAAACCAACCAAGTGGGAAATATTGTAGAGGAAAAAAATAATGTATGCATTTTCTATTCGAAAGAGGACGGAAAAAAGATTAGGGCGAACATATACCATAGGAGAAACTATGCAAGAAGACAGAGTGTATCAAAATTTCACTGCACCAGTGTAATAAAACATCCACTGTAAAGGATATTCTGGAAAGCAGAGATTAGAAAAGAGATTAGAAAATAACAGTAAATTTTTATGAAATCTTGAAAAATCCTCAGTACCATTTTGAACTATGATGGTGCCCTGTAGAACAAACAGGAGATCCCAGTTATTCTGGCATTGTATGTTATAATTTCACATTTTAATGTAGTTCATGTCTATGCCCAATATCTAGCTGACTTTATCTGGCACATAGTAGGTTTTCATAGTTAATATTGCTGCAAGGATGAATGATATAATTATGTCAATGCAAATGCCTAATGTGTGCTAGCACTGTTCATGATGCTAGAGAAAAAATATCAATAAGATAAAATTTACTTTGAATGGAACTCAGAGCACACAATTTTCTAAGTCTCAAAACTGATGTATAGATTCAGAATCACAGCTGATACGGAATTCTTAGAATCAAAGAAGTCAGACCATCTAATTTATCCCTGCATTTAAAATGTCTAACTAATTTAAGCTAAAAAGATCTAATTAACTTATTGCACATTCATTCAGTTTTGTGTTAGTTTCAAACAACTGGTGGCTCCACATTGAAATAAAGAGAGCACAGCTAGAAATAATGATTTTTTTTCCTCAAAAGTAAAGTTGGAATTAGAAAGTCACCATTCTGCAACTCTTTCTCCTTATTATTTTTTAAAATTATTTTATATTTCAGCATTTTACGGGGGTACAAATGTTTATGTTACGTATATTCCCTTTGCCCACCCTGGTCAAAGCTTCAAGCGTGTTCATCTCCCAGATGGTGCGCACTGCACCCATTAGGTGTGTATAGACCTATCCCCTCCGCCTCCTCCCATTTGCCCGACACCCGATGAATGTTACTACCATATGTGCACTTAAGTGTTTATCAGTTAGTACCAATTTGATGGTGAGTACATGTGGTGCTTGTTTTTCCATTTTTGGGATACTTCACTTAGTAGAATGGGCTCCAGCTCTATTTAGGATAATACAAGAGGTGCTAGATCACCATTGATTTTTGTGGCTGAATAGAACTCCATGGTATACACATACCATATTTTATTAATCCACTCATGTATTGATGAGCACTTGGCTTGTTTCCACATTTTTTCAATTGTGAATTGTGTTGCTGTAAACATTCTAGTGTAGATGTCTTTTTTTATAGAATGTCTTTTGTTCTTTTGGTTTGATGCTCAGCAATGGGATTGCTGAATCCAATTGTAGTTCTACTTGTAGCTCTTTGAGGTATCTCTCCATATCGCTTTCCACAGAGGTTGTAATAGTTTGCAGTTCCACCAGCAGTGTATTGGTGTTCCTATCTCTCCACATCTACACCAACATTTATTGTTTTGGGACTTTTTGATAAAGGCCATTCTCACTGGATATGAGTGATATTTCATTGTGGTTTTGATTTGCATTTCCCTGATGATTAGAGATGTTGAACATTTTTTCACATTTGACAGCCATTAGTGTGTCTTCTATTGAAAAGTTTCTGTTCATGTCCTTTGGCCACTTTTTGATTAAAAGTGAGAAGGGCATTTACTTTTCTCCCAATGTAAGGGCAAATTTTCTTGAAAATTCAAATTTAACTTCTCATTCCATAAATACAGGCTAAATAACCTACAAACATCTTGAAAGTCTTCAAATATTTAATAACATCTGTTTAAATGCAAAATTGGACTTGATGTTACATGGTTGATGAGAGCTGCTAAATAGAGGATTGACAGTAAAATAAAATATAAAAGAAAAGAAAATGTATAAACTGAAAAGGTTAGTAAACAACAAGAAAAAATAAAAACTGTGAGCAATTTACAATCTATTATTTAAATGTAAAATAAGCAGAGAATATTTTTAATTTTAACATCAAGCATCATGATGATGAAAAGAAAAAAACAATTAGTTAGATACAACTCCATTTTCTGAGATAGCATTACTAGATGCTGTGTCCAAAGAAGATATTTTTTACAGGTACTATAAAAGTTTTATTGAGTAGCATGATATATTATTAGTTAACATTAAGATATTGGATTGTGTGTGTTTATTTTCTCAATCATGGCAGTAGAGAGGACATTTCTGACAATATCATTGTTAGACAAATGTTTCCTATCTTTCCTACTTTAAGCTGATAAATAATAGAGGATTTTCCCATTCTCAGTATCATCTATGATCTCCATGTAGATGATCCTCAAGTCAGTATTTTCAGCCTTTTCCTATTACCCAAGAACCAACCAAAAGTATCTGCTTTCTTGTTATATCAAGACCATAGACTCTGCACATGTTCTTATCTAGTGCTAGTACTTAAACACCATCTATATATAGATGAGTCCCAGATTATAACTCTAGCTTTTTCCATATTCTGATTGCCAGATATGGATATCTAACAACCAGAGAGATCTCAACTTGCATGTTGAAAATAAAACTCCTGATTTGTTTCCCAAATTTTGTGCTTTCCGGTATAACACATTTCCCTAAAGGGCAATTGACCTTTTAAGTTGTTCAAGCCATAAGCCCTAGAATTACTACTGCATTTCTCTCACTTTCAGCTCATGCCCAATTCTTTAGCGAATTCTATTATCTTTACTTTCATAATAGATCCAAAATAAAACAATTTCTCATCACAACCACCCACTAACACCATGGACCAATCTTCTTCATTTCTTGCCTATTTTATTGAAATAATCTCCTAAATTGTCTCTTCTATCCACCTCTCCTTGCTTTTAGTCTATTTTCACACCACCAGCCCTTTTAAAATGCAAGTTTGATCATCTTGGTTTTTTTGCTAAAATTTTTCAATGGCTTTCCATGTAAATCAGGCTAAATTCTGGTCTTTAATTACCTTTATGACTTTCCTTCTTACTTCCTCATTCTCTGTGCCTCACTTATAGTGATTTCTTGATATTTCTCAAAATTTCTAATCACTTTTTTCCTTGCACTTCCTCTTTTTTTTTTTTAACCTTTATTATTTTTCTTGACTCCTTTCAAGTCTTAGCGTAAATGTCACCTCATCACAGAGGTGAGCCAGGGCTTATTATTCTAAGCTGTGTGGTTTCGGCTGCAGATGAGAGAGAGGAGGGAACACACATAAGATGTGAAAAAGACAAACATTAACACATAGCAATAAATAATTTTTTATTGTATAGTATGAAATGATAGGATAAAATCAGGCATTAACTTCAGGATAATTATTAGAACAGGGCTCTCTAAGAAGGTGGTATATGAGCTCAGAACTAAGTAAGTTTAAACCAGCTGTGAAAAATCTGGGGAGAAGAGTGTTTTGTTCAACATGAAGAGAAAGTGCAATATCTGATATGTTCGAGGAACAGCCAAAAATGTCCACTGTGCTTAGAGCATCGTAGGAATAGAAAGAGGTTTTCTGATCTGGAGCTTGAGCTGGAGATAGAATACAGGAAGTTGCAGTGCCATACTGAGCCCTATTGGAGACTGAGGGAAAAGACAAGACATCCGCAATACTAATCCCGTTTTCATTTAGAATTTGGGTATTTCATTCATCTGGCATTGGTGCATTAATTTTGATTTTTAAAAATATTGACTAAAATATCATTTAAGGTAAGTACTTATTTATTTGTTGCACCTGCAAATTTCTAACTGAGGCAAGTGCTTCACTGGCCTTACCCTAGTCCTGACCTTCCTAGGTCTTTGTCAGCGTTTAGAATTGTCATCTCCTTAGTGTAGTCTTCCCCAACATGCCTACCCTTAATCATCACCCCACTTCCATTTTCCAAAATTGATTTTGATACACTTACTATCTAATATTTGAATTTCATTTCTAGCAAATAATTTTTTATTTATATTATTTAATTCAAGATTTTCCATATTATAATTATTGATATTATGGTTTAGAAGAGAGGTCTCGAAAAATTGTAATTATGATCTTTTCATCTACTCAAATCCAACCTCCAAACTTTTCCTAGATACATCACGGATCACTAGAGTTAAATATATATTTTGGGGAAACTGAAAGTTTTACAGTTTGGTGGCCTACTTTTAGAAAAAAAAAATATGTATGTATAAAATTAGCCATGACAGGAAATATTTATTTAAAGAAAGTAAACCAAATTACTTGACTTTTACAGATACAGATCTCATTCTTCTGAAATTACTTTGAGACATTTTTCAGAAATCTTACAAGGTAAAATTACAGTCCCTCTTTGCCTTTCCACCTAAAATAGTCTACAATGCCCAGTAATTGAAATGCTTCTAGGGAATTATTCAGTGAAGGCCTTGAAGCTTAAATGTCATTAACTAGTTTACTGGTAAATCCACTTCTGTGTCTCTTCACATGGTTCTAGTAGGAAGGCAGTTGGAGATAATCCAATTTTACCATACCAGATGTGGGGAGAGGATTAAAAGCTCAAGAAGGGATGTAAGGTACCCAGGTGTCAATAAAACAAGAAGCCCTTACCATCATCATGCTGGAAGGAGTAAGAGAGTCCTAACGTGCTAATGACTCCCAGTAAGTGCTGGAGCCTGGTGAAGGCCAGTGGAAGAGGGGAACTATTCCCTCATCCCTGAACTCTGCCTCCTCTAGAGTGAACCCAAAAGAAAGTCAAAGGGGAAAGGAATCTTAGTGATGCAGTGGGTAGAGATCAACTTTCCTACCTAAACAAGAGCAGAAAATGGTGAAGAATGGATCTGGAGGGACAAATAGAGAACACACAGCACATCTGGTCTTTGGTTGAGTGCTTTCTGGTCCGCTGAGATTAATTACTCTTTGTATTATCTAAAGCATTGCCTCTGGCACTTACTGCTTATCTGGGAAGAAATACTCTGACAATTGAAGTAATTTAAAAGTAAATTTTAAGAAGGACTCTAAAAATATTGAGTCAAATTTCCTGGCTTGAGGAAGAAGAGAGTTTATGGGAGTTTCTTTAAAAACTTAGTATAGAACAGATATAATTTGAAAGTAATAAAAGTTAAAATGAGTGAAAGTGCTTTATACACAAATCACATTATTTTTTTTGCCCCTACTATTTCAATAGAAGTTATGGTTCTTCATTTTCATATTTTATCTGATTCTATACAGAAATCCTTGGCTGGATGAAAGATTATTTGTTATTGGTGTGAAACTTATCACTATTATACAATGATGGGTTGTAGCTATTCAAGTCATTTAAAAGTTGGCACCAAGTAGTTTTAATTATTTGAATTTATTTGTAGACACATTATTTACTCACTGTCTTATAGGCTTACTTTTGATTGGGAGCAAGACTATTGCATAAAAATTCAAATTTTTATTAATTTTAAAAATCTCCTGAAAACTAAACACCAAATCCATTTCTTTATTCAATTTTAAGGTAAAAATAACAAATGTATCTAAAAAAGAAAGATTTAGGAGAGGTGAGGTTTAATTTGCTTTATTATTGAGTGTTTCAGAATTCATTTGGTTGCACAAGAAGGCTGATTAATAATTAGGGCCAGTATTTATAAGTAACTTACTGTAGTAATCCCTTTCTTTTGTCCACCTCAAGTGATCATTTTATGATTTTAGATAGTTTTATATCTGCCCTCAGATTTTTAAGGTCAGCAAAGTTTTAAACAGTCAATTAGCAGGCCTGAACTGTGCCAAATAATTAGAACACAATGCTGCTCTAGAGAGTATCTTGTCCAAATTCAAAGAAGATGTGAAAGATTCAGGAAAGATACACCTGGGCAAAATTAAGAGACATTTTGTACAATCCTTACAAATCTGGTAAAAGAGAAAGAAAAAAAAAAAACTTGAGTGAATAAATCAGAAAATATCAAGAAAAATTTAAATCTAAGAAGTTAGGAATAGAGTTCATATTGATCCTTTAGGCTGAGTTGGGGGTGAGGAGAAATGGTGGCTGTGCTCAATAATGAAATTTATACAATCAAAATGTGAATCAGATGAAAATACTCAAAGACACAGAAGCTTTTTCACAAGAAGTGGTGTTTAGTTTTGTGTAGTGTTGGGGCAATATAATTAAAGACAAGATCTCCTCCCAGCCTTGAAAACCTCTCCACAAAGGTGGAGAAGAAAAAAAAAAAAAAACAATTTCATTATTTAATAAGCATTAAGCCAGAACATAAAACACATCACCGGCAGTTCTCTAAGAGATTGCAGAGGCAGAAAGAAATCTTCCCCTTTTATATAGCCAAGCAGGTACAGCATACATGTTCTTAAGATAAGCAATAAATAACTAGTCCTCAAGGAAGAAGTTTTGACAGCACCATTTGTCACACAAAGTTCATCCTAAATTCACCTGTCAATTAAGGTGACCAACTGTGTTAGCTAATTGGCCTTATTCAAAGGAAAAATACACTTCTTATATCATTATGACAAGAGAGAGGTTTTGAACTTGCAGCTAGGCACCCACTTAAGTTAAGCTCCTCTCCTCCCACAGAAACTGGGAGATAGGAGCCTTATTTACCTTGATGATTGCATATCAAAGAGGTGTTTCCCAGGCTTTAGGAAGAGATCTTGGGTCTTTAAGCTGGCAAAGAAATTATTTAGCTTTTAAAAAGACATATATATATATATATACATATATATATATATATACACACACACACATATTTCGAAGAGACAGAGAAAGAATTTACAATGACAAATTTTCCACAGTACATGTTCTAGGAAAAAGAAGGGGAGAAAGCCTCTTCCCTTACTTTCAAAAGGGAGAATTAAGACTCTTCTTTAAAAAATTCTTATTTGCCCTTACAGTAGAAATGTGTGTATTTCTATCCACCTACTATTATTAAAAATTCTTTCTGAAGAGTGGGATGTGTGATTTGGGGAGGGAGATGTTTTTCATGTTACCACCTTCCTATGTATTTTTACCTATACCTTAAAAACATACACATATGTCATTTAAATGATAAAAAAAATGGATGCATAAAAATGTAGCAAACTGTTCCTAATCTGAAACTTATAAAAACAGAATTTCTTAAGTAAATTCTAGAAATCTGCTTTTCCAATAAACTTCCAAGTTATATTTTCTCCTAACCTTTCAGACTCATAATATCATATTTTGTGAATTAATATAATTAATTCATTCCTTCATATATTGAATCTGTATTTTAAATATCTACATTGCAAGAAATGTATTAGATGCTAGTTATCTAGTGATAAAACTACAAGACGAATTTCCAGGTTTCAAAGTATCCACAATCTAGTAATGGAAACAGGCATGGAAAGACAACCCTACAATATACCCACTGAAATTACAGTAAACATTTGACGGGTTCTCCAAGGGAATATAGAGTAACTCATTTTGGACAATAGAGAAATACATCAGAAAAAGAGAGTGCATTTAGATTCTGAATAGAAACAAAAGAGCATTTCTGGTAGGGCTGTTAGGTAGATAGTAAGGGATTCCTGGTCTCCTAGGAACAAAAGTGGGTGCTGTTGCTTTGGTGCACTTGCCGCACCTGGGAAGAAAGACAAGGGTGGGCCCCAGGCCCCTATCTTTGTCTTGCCCCACACTAATCTCTCCCTAGCAACTGCCATACCTGAGGGAGGAAGGAATATCCTGTGAATCTGTGAATCATAACTTAGCTCACAAGCTGCAAAAGAATGTAGAGGACCCTCTAGCCCACAGGCCATGCAGCATAGTTACTATAGAGTCTGGAAATTGAACTAGAACAACCTGTATGTATAGTAATGCACTAACTCCCAACTGTCCAATCAAGATGGTTCCGTGGTGACATCTGAGCCATGAGGGAGGTCCCAGTCCGGGCACTATAAAACAAGACGCAGACCACAACCAGCTCCTTTTGCACCCTTCCTTTCGCTCTCCCTTTGCTGTGACAATAGGTCCGGTCATCATCTGTGGCGTATGTACCATATTCTGTAAACCTATATCTTGCTCTTGCCCTATAATCCTATCTTTCTCTCCTCAATAAAC
Source organism: Cheirogaleus major (assembly GCA_963574435.1). NCBI lineage: Eukaryota > Metazoa > Chordata > Mammalia > Primates > Cheirogaleidae > Cheirogaleus > Cheirogaleus major. Next base: position 14,713 of record CAUYPO010013136.1, read on the forward strand.
GTCATTTTCATGTTTGCCTTATTTTGGTGCATCTGGTCATTCTTCGGCCACGAGCGCGCGCTAAGAACTGACATTTCAAACTGAAACTTGACAGGGTTAAGACCCAAATTGAGTCTTTGAAATCTATCTTATTCTCCCATTTATCAATTACCAATATATGATCTAAGCATGAGAC